>JAWQRP010001350.1:0-19630 GCA_033557875.1 Quadriops clusia | reverse complement strand
CCTATAGCAGAGTAAATCTTGTCTTTTGTGTGTTCTTTTAGTCGAGTTTTTATACTTCTACCGGTTTCTCCAATGTATGAAGAACCACAAGAACAATCTATTCTGTAGACTCCACTTTTTTCTAATGTTGGCGTTTTATCTTTACTGTTATTGAGAAGTTTCATGATATTTAAACCTGTTTTAAATATGATATCTATATTATAAGCTTTGAAGATGTTACAAAGTTTGTAAATTTTGAGATTGAACATTACTAGCATATTTCGTAAAAGGGTTAGCATTTATTGGTAAGATATTATTGTTTTCAAGGAATTGAAGGGTTTTCTCGATGTAAATATTCTTGTTAAGAATAACCAAACCAGCGTTTTTGTCAGCTTTAGTGACGTTAAGATTGTTGCTTCTAATTTTTGATTTTAAGGATTTAAGAATAGAAAATTCATTCTGCTTAGGTTTGAAGTTGCCAAAATTGCCAGGGTTCATCAAGAAATTTGCACATTCCATCTTTAATTTATCTTTAGTTTTAAAGGTTAAAGGAGCTCCCACTATGACTGAATCAAGTTCAATAGCTAAATCAGTAGAAATACGTTTGTAATTATTAAGAGGGGTTAAAGCGTATTTGTATCCTCTATTAAGCAAGTTGACCTCTGCCCGAGTGAATGTTGTGTTAGAGAGGTTGGTAAATCTGTCGAAAAAGTTTATTTGAGGAACATCTCTGGTGTTAGGTTGGTCTTTGCTTGTCAATTGTTTCCTGAGGGAAGTAAGCTTGTTGTGCTTACGTTTAACGAGAGTATATTGATTCGCGTTTGAGATCTGTGTCTGGCCAAGGATTAAGTCAAGCTCTATGGGATGAAGTGTCTGTGAAAGCATTAAATGGGTGGACAATAATTCGCGGTTTAAACGGTTGAGTTTGGCGTAATTCTTGTGTAAAACAATAATATCTTATCAATAAATGCTAACCCTTTTACCAAATATGCTAGTAATGTTAGACGATTCATCAATTCTTGCTCCGACACCATCAACCGCCTTCTTTTCACTGATTACAATCCCTATAACTATAAAAAATTACTTATCATGAACCCCTCTATCTCAAAATTTTACAGCCTCATCAAGCTACATAAACAAAATAATCCTATCCGACCTATTGTCTCCTTTTACAACACACCGGTTAGTAAATTAGCTGCTATCATTGCTAAGAAACTCCCTGAATTATTAAGTTATCTCTCTAAATATTCAATTACCAATACTAGTGATCTACTTCAAAAATTAGCCTGTTTGCCTATTAACAATAATTCCCGTCTTCTGTCTTTTGATGTTGTCAACCTATTTACTAGTATACCTACTTCCGACGTTACCAATACAATTAATAATAAAATCGACAAAACTAATGTAAATCTCTTAGACAAGAATAATCTTAAAATTTTGGTCAATATTATACTTAAACAAAATATTTTTCAATTTAACAATAATATGTTTCATATGACTGAGGGTCTCCCTATGGGTTTCTCCATCTCTAGCTTTTTAGCCAACATTTACATGGACGATTTTGAGGAGAGAATTTTCGGTAACGTTACTCACGAAAGACATTGTTTTTTGGGGAAGATATGTTGACGACATTATTGTTGTTTACGATAGCTCCGACAATAACAACTTGTCCAACCTTCATAACTGTATCAACCAAATTCATCCTAACATAAAATTCACTCTTGAACTCGAAGTTAATAATTCATTAAATATTTTAGTTATCAATATTAACAGACACCCAGAATATTTCGAATTTAGCATTTTCCGAAAAAACACACACTGACATAGTGATCCCTAATGATTCATTTCACCACCCCAGACATAAAAAAGCAGCATTTAATTCTCTGGTACATAGATTAGTTCATACCCCTTTACAAGATTCAGCTTTCAAATTAGAAAAAGATACCATTGATCAGATTGCGCTCAATAACAGATACAGTTTAATCTTTGTTGACAACATCCTTAGACGACAGACTAACAATATCATCAAACCACAAAAAACAGACATCATTTACCGAAGCATATCCTATAACAATTTCAAAATTTACAAACTTTATAACATCTTCAAAGCTTATAATATAGATATCATATTTAAAACAGGTTTAAATATCATGAAACTTCTCAATAACAGTATAGATAAAACGCCAACATTAGAAAAAAGTGGAGTCTACAGAATAGATTGTTCTTGTGGTTCTTCATACATTGGAGAAACCGGCAGAAGTATAAAAATTCGACCAAAAGAACACACAAAAGACAAGATTTACTCTGCTATAGGAAAACACTTGCATGAAACGGGACACAAAATAGACTCTCAAAACATCAAATTATTGCACGAAGAACAAAAGGGACATAAACTGAAACTTTTAGAAAGTCTCGAAATCGTTCGTCTCAAGAAAGATTTCAATCATGTTTGTCTAACTGATCATTGCGATTTAAGGTATAAACCTTTATTTAAATACCTGCCTGAATAGTGCCTTTCTCCTCTCTCCCTCTCTCTTCTTTTCTTTTTCTTTTATTTTCATCTTGCGCATATCTTAGATATGTTCGTATTGCTTTTATTTGGAATCCGTTTAAAACATCTTTAACTTCCAGCACATTTCGATATTCACGACGACACGTTATAGACTAAAATTTTTTCGCTTAATTACATGTTTTTACAAA
This sequence comes from Quadriops clusia, assembly GCA_033557875.1. Classification (NCBI taxonomy): domain Eukaryota; kingdom Metazoa; phylum Arthropoda; class Insecta; order Coleoptera; family Hydrophilidae; genus Quadriops; species Quadriops clusia. The sequence continues at coordinate 16,951 of JAWQRP010001350.1, read as the reverse complement.
GAGAGGAATTTGTACCTGATACTCTAATCATTTGCCAAGATTTTATAAGTTGGTTAGCGAATTCATTTGTTAAGCAAGTTTTGATATTGTTATTTGTTTTGTTTTGTTTTGTGATTACAATAACGATTCTGATGTGCATCACACTAATTGAGAAACTGACTACATGTAAGTTTAACCAATTTTACCAATTAATTTGCTCATTATACTCTTGTTAAGAAATTTTCCAATTTATAGTTTTATGTGAAATTTGATGTGCAAATGTTCTTTTGAAGGGGTCCGAAGATGCTGATCTAGCGAAACCGGTCACCCAATGATCAAATAAATAGTCAAGAAAGTACTGCCTCTTTGCATTATTAATATATCCATCTTCTTGACCCGGACTCTTAATAAATATCTATATTATATTATGTTATGTTACCACACAACAATTTTTTTTGCACGAACTTAACACCGAAGTTGTGTATTTTTCTAATGTAATACAAGAGCGTGTTGTTGCCCAACCAGTGGCAAGGAGACCAATTTATTGTCATCAAACCGTCAGTAAATTACTTGGTCGCTCGGCCATTGTGCAATTAACTTACTTCTTGAGCGTGTAATCCGAGCAATGTTTATTATGTTATTTAATTATAGTGCGATATGTGAAACTTTGATATCTTTTTTATAGGTTGTCGGATGGGATTCCTAGAATCACGCGCTGTACTTAGCGGCGTTTGCTTCCAAGAAGATTGAGCGCTGTGATAATGGCCGTTTGAGCGCCATAAGAAGTCTAAATGGATTAGAAATCTATATTCTTGCGATACTGCACATTCATTTGACTATACAGAGAAATAATCGGTCCAGATTTTAATCGTTTCTTGTGTGAAACTGCGGCAACTTGGTGCCTATAGGTTTTGAAATTCATTCCATTTACCGGACTTGTCATGAAAACGTTTCGCAATATCCTTATGGACAAGAAAAATAGGTAAGATTTTCATATGTACATGAGCAAACCAAAATTTACCCATTTTGAGATCGGTTAATATTTTCGATCGTAGGTAGGTACACAATAATTATTTTTCAATAATTTACAATAATTAGCAACAGACTATGACTGAATAACTTAATAATAATAATAATAATAATAATAATAATAATAATAATAATAATAATAATAATAATAATAAATTAACTAAATAGATATAGTTCGTTTTGAGAAAGTTCTACAGCAAAATTAAATTCGAAAGCGTTACATTCTGAAGATTTCCTTGTCAAAACACTTCAAAGAAATCAGTACAAGGTATTCTTGGTAAATGCGAACGTAGCAGGGTCCTACACAAACAAAACAAATAACGGTGAAAACCGTTTCAAATTGACGCTTTCCTAAAAGGTGTCTTCGGCACAAGTCCAACGACTATTCCCCATAGGGAACCTCTTCACGTTCAATTCCTGTGTTGCCTCGTGTTAAACTGAAATCTTAACTAAGTTTCCAAGTATCATTTACCGATTTGCCTAATCTTTACATTCATTAATGTCCAATTAATGCGTCCCATTACTCACACTTTCTGCGTGCTGATGTGTTTTCTGTTCCAGGATTTTAAATCGACCATATATCTAACGTGACAGCAAGGTTATCACAAAAAACGTAAATCGACATTGCTTTTATAGTGAAATTTTAATGCGAGTCCGTTTGATTTGTGTCACTCTGATAGCGCCGAAATTATCCATTAAATATGTAACGCTTCCTGTACAAGAGAATACTTTTAATAGTCGTTTTGAAAAAATTGAAAACAAATTTATTAACGGGAATGTAATGTTAATTCAGCGGTATTGATACGAACATCATTAAAAAAAGATTAAGCGCATTAATAATATGAATTAATTTATAAAATAACATATTTGGGACTCGTGTATTTTTTATGGCGGTTCGTAAATGTGTTCTGAATAAAGTCGAATTTGTGTTTGATGTTAGGCATGTGAATTATAAACATGATTAAAAAGTCATTAATCTCTTGCGGGTGTTTTATAAGAAACACATATGTAATATATGGGTGTTGGATTAAGTGCGCTTACTTTCGGAGTCTTTTTAATGAAGATAATTATCAAGGTTATTAACACCACATAAAGATAGATTATGTGTAATTTTGGGTACGTACAATTAGTACTTAGCGTAATTAGGACAGTACGTTCTTGGAACGACGAATTGTCCACATTATTTCTAGGAACACAAATTTGTAAGAGCGTACAAAGATAGAGCCACGAGAGAGAGAGAGAGAAAGAGAGAGAGAGACATATCAGCACTCGTATGCCATTGCGCTATAATTAAATAATAAAGTCTAATGTTTGATCTCGGCGTTAGATATATGCTGGTAATATTAGGTAATTATTTCGTCTAACAAGTGTAGTGCCTAATGTATATCTTAATTACATGACAAAAACGGAGGTCGCCATTTTTAATCCAAATTATAATGTAACAGTCAAGGTAGACTGTTTCATGCAGTTATCAATGCATAGATATGTATAAATATGTGTATAATATATTATTATACTATAATACATACTACACAATAATGCTGAATTATTTTAGTATTATGAGGAATAGAATAGAGATAGATTTGTACGGAAAAGGTATACCTGCACAATTGGTGGAGGCGCACGGCGATTTCTCGTACAATTAATTTTGAGTGCGTAAAATATAGGATTATAAGATGTTTCAACACGAAATTCAAAGATAAATATTAGAAAATTAATGAAAGATGATCTTCGCGTGCAGGCGAGATAACAATTTCGGGAGTTTTTCGTGTCGGAAATGTAGAAAATAGCTTTTTACGTCAGCCCAAACAGAAATTATATTTTTAATCATCGAGATTAGGGAAAACTAAATTAAGGCTACACAAAAACGCAATTAAGGAAGAATAATGGGCGGCAGGGGCGCAAATTCACGAAAACCGCCCCCAATTCGTGCTGTACAATCTTCCTGGGCATGTTTATCCAAGCTAATTCGGCCCACATTAACATATCCATCTAAAATTGATCTATTATCATGTCAATTTTGAAAAATATATTTAGATCCAATTAAACCATATCGGATTAGAAATCTACTTGGGCCCGAGAGCTGGCTCTGTCTTCCTCTAAAATCGATTTTCCTCAGGTCGCTATCGCTATCTGCTTCCAGCGCGAAAGCCGCGAGCCCGCTCAGCGTGCGCTCTTTATCTAACATCATTGCGGAGATGTGGGAATGGTGCGGAAGGCGTGGCCTTATAAATTCAAATCTGGTTGGTCTCGTGGTGGGGGTGGGGATGATGTAAATGAAATTGAGACGTAAGTGTGTTTGTTTTTGTTGATGCCTGGGCGGAGTCTGCATGGACAGGACTTGCTTCAACGTTGTAATTCAATATCCCAGCTTGCTAAGATGCTGGAGCATCATCATCGATTAATGAGAGGGTTCCTCATGTTGTTTGCTGAGGGCGAGATTGAGGTTTGCGGTGATTGAGAAGTCGGCATTTGTAGAATATTTTAAACAAATTTTATGTCTGCAGTTATGATAATAATTTTTTGTTTCATAATAATAATAATTCTTAGTATTATAGTCAGTTTTCTATATATAATTGTTAATTTTAAATAGGTACATCTGCATTAAAAATATGGAATATAAAAAAATTGTGATTGATATAGCAATAGCAATAATAACGTAAATGTTAAAACTGTTAACAAGAGTGTTAAAAAGGAGTAAATTTGGCAATGAAATATTTAATTATACGTTTAGTTAAGACACATGTTCAAGAATCAAGGAGAGTGCACAAATTGAACACCATGTCTTCAAGAATTGAAACGTGTAAATTAAAATCAGCTTGTTTTTTTTGTGTAAAGGTAAAAAATTGAGACAAGTCGGAATTAGGGGGCCAGGTGAGGAAATGATTCGATGATTGACTTTTAAACGCGAGGAGAACAGCTTGTATCGAATTTGAATTTAGAGTAGAGTATATTATAAATATATCGCATGTCAAAGCAGAGTTGTTCACTCCGCTAAACGCATGTGCTTTGTCTGCATAAAAACTGGCCACACAAAACTCCGGAGCGGCGACAAGGATGGACGTATGTGTCCCCCCGGAGCGGGACAGAGAGTTGCGCGCATAATCAGGTATGAGCGCAGCAAAAGAGGGGTAAGAAAGAGGAGCATTAACGTCAAAAGAACTAGAACGAGACAGAGTTACTGCGGTAGGCGGGGCTTAAACGTAACGTTGCTTGTAATAAAGATGACTATTTTGAAGTCTCACTCAGTGTGACAGCGTAGTTAGACTGGTACAGCACTTGCTGTAAGAGCTTGTCCGTTCTTCCAGCAAATCATACTCTATTTTAAAACATCAAACGTGTTTCCGAGGGAAGAGTGTCATCACACAAACTCGGACTAATTTCATGTTACGTGCGCCTTGGAAATAAAATCTGGGGAGTTTGTCGTGCGGCTTTGGTGCTTTAGGGCATTTCTGCGGACTTGTTTGTGCAAAGTGTTGAAGTTGGAGAAAATGGCTTTTGAAGATCGGTCCAGCCCCAGCACGGCGACAAGTCCTGGAGGGAACGAAAATTCGAGCCATGCTTTGAATACGTCCCCCAATTCTCCGGAATCATCTAGGACGTCACCGTACACCTGCATGACCATAACTCCGAAGACAGAAACCGTAAATTACATAAGTTCGCCTCAAAGGTCTCCTCGAGGGTCCCCACCGGGCATGGTTCCTTGCGTTACACCTAAAACTGAGCCGGATAAATCATTTTTCAGGATTACTTCGTATGCTCTTTCTAGTTCTCCTTCAAACCGATTTCACCCAGTAAAAACCCCGTTAATCACGAGCCCATTTTTACCCTACCAAAACCAAAGCAAATTTCTTCAGCAAATTCGTTCGCCATCCCCAGCAGCTAGTCTAGCATCGACGTCAGAGAGGCCGCCGAGTCCGGCAGAAAGCGTGAGATCCTACAACCATTCGGAAGAGTCCATGAGCCCACCTCCGAGGAACGAACAAGAACCCACAATACAAACCCTTAAATACTCGATAAGGAACATCCTGCAACCGGATTTTGGGAAAAATGCCCTGCAGAAAAGCAGCCCCAGGACTTCAAATCCCCAAAGGGTGCCAAACCCTCAAAGGAGTCCGAACCATCAAAGGAGTCCGAACCCTCAAAGGAGTCCGAACCATCAAAGGAGTCCGAACCCTCAAAGGAGTCCGAACCCTCAAAGGAGTCCGAACCCTCAAAGGATTCTGAACCCCCAAAGGGAAAGAGGGAGCACGCCGAAAATCGGCTTTAAACCTTACGAGGACTCTGAGCAAAAGACGTTCCCCTCAGCCCCCCTGGGGAGCCTGTGCCAAGCCGTTTCGCAAATTGGGAAACCGACCACCACCAAGGTTCCTGAACCAATTCCGAGACCGAAAAGTCCCCCCAAAACAACGATGACTTCCGCGTCTGAGGAACCTGCCAAAGGTGAAGACGGCAAGGTGCCCACCTTATGGCCAGCTTGGGTATACTGCACGAGGTACAGCGACCGGCCAAGCTCAGGTAGGTGAAGCTATATCTTTTTTTGCTTACTTGTTCCGGTATATTGCATTGTATTATAATCGGGGAGGACGCTCTTCTATATACTGTATATAGAAACTATTTTCTATTTATTAAACTTATATATGGAAAGGATATATACATGTATAGTAAAAAAAATATAAAACAAAAAATAATTACTACAAATTTTGCATTTTTGCAAATTATTTTTCTTATTTCCATTTATATTTATTTATTATTCATTTTTGTGAAGATTCTTTTGTGCAAATTTCTCTTGAGAAAAAAAGAATCATTATTATTACACACATTATTATTATTACACCCGCTAAAGAAAGCACTAATTAAGTAGTACTAAACAAAATTTACAAACAGCTGTCCTAAAATTCCGAATAACAAAAACAATCCACTAGCAGATTAAATCGTAAGGCAATCATGATTGCAGTTGAGAAGCATCGTTTTGCGCGTGTACACTCGGTACAGCTGAATCGTCGTGTGTGGTCCCGACTTTTTTCTTATTTGCAATACGCCAGGAAACGTGAAAGAAATAATCTATAATTGGTCCTCAAAAAAGCTACTACCTTTGAATATTACGCTGAATATGTTTATTAATAGACGTGTTTAACATATTTTGCATTTTAATGGCCATTTGTCACATTAAGTTTTTCCGAACGTGGAAATTTAATAATGGGTTCGCAGCTTGTACTCGCCGGCCTAAATACGTTTTATGGCCAAATTATTTATATTTATATAGTGATAATTATTTATATAGTAATAATTATTTATATAGTAAAGATTATTTATATAGTAATAATTATTTATATAGTAATAATTATTTATATAGTAATAGTTATTTATATAATAATAATTACCACTTGAGGATTATAATGACATGCAAAATAGGAACAAGGTGATATAGCAAGTTAATGTCAGCATATAGACGTACAGCTATAATATGGATATATCCACATCAATAAATGAGTGTTACGCGTACGTTTAATATAAACAATGAGCATGTACTTAAAAGAGTTAATAATGCGTTCGTACTTTAAGTGGTATAAAGGTGTAAATAGCGCAATTATTTAGATATCACTATAATTGTGGAGTTTACCGCTAAAGATAATCTATTCTTTTCCGCGGAATGTTTTTAAATTGCTACATGGCAAATAGCAATAATAACTGTAATTTGTTTTGTCGCGTTTCTCTCTGAATAATTGAATAATTTGTCTTCGTTTCGAGGCTTCGCCCTGGTGCACAAAGGGCCCTTTGCTGCACACCGGACAGGTTATGCAACCCAGAATCCTTGAGTGTGTTCTTCAGGTAACGTCGATACGTCTATTTTATGAAATAGGTAGTCATATACAGATAGGTATAGGTACATACCTATAGGTATACATTACTATAGGTATACATACCTATAGGTATACATTACTATAGGTATACATACCTATAGGTATACATTACTATAGGTATACATTACTATAGGTATACATACCTATAGGTATACATAACTATAGGTATACATACCTATAGGTATACATATGAATGAAATTTGCACTAAAAAATGATTTTCTTCATGTGAAAGCAAAATTACAAATTCACAATTTTTTTCCCATTCAGAATCTTTCAACGAGTATCCGTACGTGTGCAAGGGAGTATCTCGCCGACATAAATTGTCCGTATAAATAGAACGTTTGACGCAAAATTTAAAAAGCACTTAGTGAGGCGCTGACAGGGCTAACGGTTATCGATTTTTGAACGCGTTTTTAGCGGAATTACTTTAAAATTTAAGTGGCGAGCGAACTGAGTAATCCCGCAAATTGATATACTGACGGCGTGAAACGTTTACGTGGGCCCGCTTTAAAAAATCGTTTGGAAATCTGTCCGGCCTCTCATAACTCTGTCGACAGGGTTTTAAAATTAGCCCCGATTTAAAAATTAATCCCGACGAGAAAAATGTTGTTTGGCTTTCCGTTCAACTCCCTTAAATTTCTTTGAAAAACAAGGTTTGGGAAGTTTTAGTGCACACAACTGCGCACTCAATATAACAATAAAATAATATAATATACTATATAAATATATATATATATATATAATATACTAATATTAAAATTTAAAACAAAAATACACTTTTGTATCGGCTTGATATGCTAATGAGCACATATGGCCTGCCAACAGAGCTGGTGTCAATAATTAATGACCTCTGAGCAATCCGGAAAATGAACTTGTCCGGTGCCTTGCTTAACACGCAAATTTATTGCACTGTAATTTGTAATTATGAGTACAAATGAGCTAATTCCGACACTCCGCAATATTTGCATCTATCAGATATCTCGGCTCAAAGCGGAGCGCGGTCTCATTGCTTCTACACTAGACCTAATTAGGCCATTTTTGCATCTAAATCGCCATTTATTTAGAACATTACCATTCAAATGGCACTTAATTAAATGGGCGCTAATTTGCGCCGGAAAATTAAGCATTAGTGTAAATTACTTCACTTCAGCATACGGTGCACGTATATGATACGTAATCACTATTAACGACTAAATACTGTTAGAGGCAGTTGATGGTCTGTGAAATAAAAATAAAAGTAATAATGAAGAAGTAAAATGAAAAAAAAATAATCAAAATAAAGATAATATAATGAAAATAAAAATAATATTGAACATAAAAATAATATTGAAGATAAAAATAACATTGAAAATAAAAATAATATTGAACATAAAAATAATATTGAACATAAAAATAATATTGAAAATAAAAATAATATTGAAAATAAAAATAATATTGAAAATAAAAATAATATTGAAAATAAAAATAATATTGAAAATAAAAAGAATAATGAAAATAAAAATAATATTGAAAATAAAAATAATATTGAAAATAAAAATAATAATGAAAATAAAACCAAAGTAATGACAAAAATAAAAACAAAGTAATAACAAAAATAAAAAGTAATTAACAAAGTTTCAATTCTTTCCTTATAATTATGCAATATATTCAAATTAAATTTTCTAGAAAGTGCGTACACGCATTTTTATGGTGCGGTTATTGCGGCAAAGTTGATTATTTTATTAACAAGATCATAAGTACGTATAGCCTATTAGCAATCTATATAGCTCGTAGACGGCGCGTAATAGACTTTAATTACGCCAGCCTATTATTACAATATAATTATAGGTAACATATAAAAGTGTTATATTTCTTATCTTGCGGCTTCTGTATGAACAGCCTTCATTTAGCGCTATAACTACAACACAGCCATATCTGATCCTAAGATAGTGTAATAGTGATAATGCATTATGCATTTTGCGGATGCAGCTGCACGCTTGATTTCGTTTATAATTATTCCGGCGCCAAGAATAGTTTTAATAAATTAAGAAAGATGGGAAATTTGTAGGAGGATTTTAAATAAACTTATAAATATATTTATCTGCACACGCGCAAAATATATACTCGTTAGGATAGATATTACCAATAAAGTTAATAAAAAATACCTATTAGAAATAACAATAAAAATACATACCTAAGATTTACTCCTTCGATATAGAACGTTTATCAAGAATAAGAAATAAACCCCATTCGTATTAAAAAAGGTCCTTTTCCCTCCAAAGCCGCGAAGGCTAAAACTAAGGAATTCTAAACCTTTTCACTATCTACCCCAGTGCATTTTTTCTTTACTATTAGGCGACTGGTGGTTCGGGCGCCCTTATCGCCTGAATTATAATTCAGAAAGTGAAATACAAAAGAATTCCATATAAAGAGAGAATGTCCAGGATAGATAAAGGCCCGAGGAGAAACGAAATGATGTAGAGCGGCCGTCATGTGCGGCTGAGCCGCAATGGTATATCAGATCATATCAAAATTACGGTAGCCTTTCCTAACTAATTGCTCTTAAAAATGTCAACGTTTCAAACAATGGCCAGCGACTGATGATTTATTCCCGTCATTAGATTGAAAAATATGTCTGTTCTGGTTGCATCTACGGCCTTGTAGTGCTGACGTGTCAATACATCAGGTCCTTCTTTGACGGCTGACTGATCACTTCGATCTGGCTTGCTCGCTACTGCAACTTGCGCGACTGCCACATTTGGATTTGACGCTTTCATCTTTGCTGCTTCTCGTTATAACATCAACATTGACAACAGTATCAACATCGACATCAGTATCAACATCGACATCAGTATCAACATCGACATCAGTATCAACATCGACATCAGTATCAACATCGACATCAGTATCAACATCGACATCAGTATCAACATCCACATCAGTATCAACATCGACATCAGTATCAACATCAACACCAACAAGAACAAACATTTCCAAGATACCTACGATGTACCCCGGGAAAAGTTCTTTGGTGTTGGCAGACTTGTATATAGTAGAACACCTTTGAAGATTTAACATTTAATATAATACAAATTTTATGAAAGTTTCAATTTCAGTATACTAGCTGTATTTTCAACAATCATGATTATTAGGCATTGATAGCATGCATGCTACAAGTGTTAAATCAACCTACGCAACAATCTAGTTGCCATAAACAATCCATCTTCTTTGATAATTGCTTGTTTTTAATTTTTTAGAACAGTTTAACATTGTGTAACAAATAAGACAATAAGTACTTTGGGTGGTAATATTCTGTGTTACTGGTTGTTAAAAATGACGCAAATCCTTACAAATATTACCCATGCTTACTTATTATTATTAACATAGTTGATAATAATAAAATTTTGTGTTTAAAATTAAATTTAAATTAAAAATAAAATATAATAAATTTAATAATAAATATAATAAATATAAGTGAAATTGAGGAGTGAAAAAGTACCAAAGATCTAGGGCTTTAAGGGGTTAGGGGTAGTCAGGGACGTGAAAAAATGACAATTTTAAATATATTTTTTGCCAGTAAATTATTTTATTTCATAAAAGTAAAAATATAGCATCATTAAACAATGTTTCAACTTGACTTGACAGAAATTTGATTTAAAAAAATTAATAATTCTAAAAGTAATGGCTGGTTGTGTTGATCCAGTTCCAACAAAAGCTCGTTGCGGTGACCATCACTAATCCTTGGAGATTCACCCAAAATCAATCGGACAAAAAACAATAATTTTATTAATAGATAATGTAGTGCCTGATCGAAGCTTTTTTTTTTAATTAACAAAATGGCGACCGCAGGAAAATTTTTTCCAGATTTTCGGCAAAAAATCAACAGTTCATTGTTTATAAAAAAATTGAATTTAAAAAAAAATCCTTCGATCAGGCACTAGTTTTTCATGTTTTCAAAAAGCTGTATAAATTTCATTGAAATCTACCGAGCGGTTTTCGAGCTACAGTGGTCACCAGTTCAAAAAACATAGTTTTGAGAAAAACGCATTTAAAGTTTTACATTAAATTTACGGTCACTTGCAGCAGCTGCAGAGCGCCCGAGAGCCCTTTCTTAATTGTCGAATAACTGGAAAAGTATTCGTCGGATTTACTTCAAATTTTCAGAGAATATTTCTAAGATATTATACTTTAAGAAAATGCAAAAAAAGAAAAATCGATTTTTTGAAAATTCTGACTAGCCTAACCCTTAAGACAGTTAAAAGATTGAAGATTTAATAAAAGTTCTAGGACTTTATAATCGCTTAATATTTACCACAATCGTGGCTATATTGACTTATTGATTCGTTTATCCGGATCACATCTGACAAACATTAATTCGGATAAACGGAGTTCTATTGTATTAGGAGTAATATAATATTAAAAAAAAACAATAAATTCCATTTTTTTAACAATATATGTATGTAGATTCTATTATTCTATTATGTGACAATAAACAGAAGTTTTGCAAAACGTATATACCTAACAATTTTTGTTCTATTACGGAGTGTTTACGTCTATAGGGTAATTTGTACAGGCAAGAGAAAACGTCGCCTTACTTTGCATGTGCTCATAAATTGAACTGTATACGTGTGTTTAACTAGCCATTATTATAAGAGCGCTAAACGTACCCCTAACGTACCGAGGCAAGATTTATAGAGAAAAAAAAAAGAGTATCCTCGTCCCTTGTTTAAAAATGCTTATATAAACGAGATCGGCCCTAGTTCGTTCGTGTACCGACCAATAAGGAGCTATTATTAGCAAATAAGCTCATATTCAAGTATTTGCCTTCGATGTATTATAACTAGCGCCATGCACCCTGACAAGCATAACGACGACGCTCACCCCGACCTAAATGGGGCGGCAATATTAAGGGAAGCACATAGCTAGGGCCTTGTTTCCCCTGAGACATATTTCAAATGGGTTAGTTAATACTGCCCTTAATGTCCCTTCTGGTGCCATTACAAACTACGCCACAATTGCACTAATTAGACGCAAATGTCGACCTCAACCGGAGGCCCAAACCTATGAATATATTGTTGTCTTCCCGTCCTTCAGGGCGTCGCGCAGACTTGGGGGTCTGTTTGCTTTGTTTGACTTTGCGAATTATCGTCCTTGTATTTATGGGACTATTAAATGTCACTTATAATGCAATCATAATCGTATTATTATGAGAGCAACTGTTAGCTCCCAGCTATGGCGGTATTTTTTAACCGTTATTCCCTATACTATTAGCCAATAGTTAAGCAATGATTTTTAAACCTTATTTATTTGTAAATTAAAGATTAAAAGAGTTAAACCGCAATCAAAATTTGTAAATTAAAGATTAAAATAGTTAAATCGCAATAAAAATTTGTAAATTAAAGATTAAAAGAGTTAAACCGCAATCAAACTTACCAAATTATCCATTTTCAGGCCCCAGATCGAGGAGGATGAAAAAGCAGCCAACGGCCAAAGTTGAAGAAAAGCGCCCAAGGACGGCATTTTCCGGTGCCCAATTGGCTCGTCTAAAGCACGAGTTCAGCGAAAACCGTTATTTAACAGAAAGGCGAAGACAGCAACTCAGCGCCGAATTGGGATTGAACGAAGCCCAGATAAAAATTTGGTTCCAGAACAAGAGGGCGAAGATAAAAAAGTCCACAGGCTTGAAGAATCCTCTTGCTTTGCAGTTGATGGCCCAAGGACTCTACAACCACTCCACAGTGGCCTGCGACGAGGACGACATGCCTCTTCCTGGCGAAATGGACGGCCAGATGTGAAGAGTTTTGCGCAACTCGATCAGACTCTGTAAATATTGTACATTCATTAAAAGTTAATTTATACTCAAACAAACATTTGCAGTCGGATTAATAAATAATAGTAATAATCGTTAAGCTGTAGTGTGCTGTACTATATAAAATATATAAATTCCAATACGACATAAATCCTGCTATGAAATATGTAAATATTAGTTATCGCAGCTACATTAGATAACGTTTTATGGGCATTATGAAATTCAAGAGTTTTTCGCTGCAACGTTTGGTGTTTGTGTATCGTTACGCTCACGAGATTTTTGCAAACATTAAAACAAAAATATTGCGAGGTTAATCGTTTTAGCTATTATAGCTTCAAGCTTTTTACAATATCAAATTTTTCTCACAACTTTCCTTCCGCTAGCCGCAGATGTGAGGAATTTTTGGCTGCTCTCACCTAAATGTACAATGTTGTATTTAAGCAAATATTATTACTGTTATGTAAATGTGAATTGCCAGTGAATCATTAAACTTGTACAATTTATTACGATATTATATTAGAATAGTGGATCGCATAAGCCCGTACTTCAATGAGTTTTATGATCAATTATGGGCCTTATTAATAGACTGATTTATATTTAGAAGTTTCGACGTGTACTATAATATTATTAACACATCCATGTGCAATTTTTAGTGTTTAAGTTTTATTAGTGTATATACATTGTATTAATGTTACAAAAAAAACGTACATGAATAAAGAGCAAGTGTACTTCCTCTAACTTTTTATATTTATTTACTTCTTACAATTATTTTGTTCTAATGTTTATTTATCTCTCACACTTATTTCATTCTTATATTTATTTTCTATAATACTCACGATTTTTTTGTTACTCACTACTTTTTCAATTAATGCGCCTTTTACTCTAAAAAAAGTTGCTTCATTTATACATTCATTTTTCTATAATTTGACATCATTATTTATAATTGGCTAGCGTGATGTCAACCACTTCGAAATAAATATAGCGAAGTCCAGAATTGCGAGGCACAGCCATTCTAAATTGCAAGCAATCATCCTCATTTCACCGAAAAAAAGTAGCAGGAGTTTAACCATATCTAATGTTATATTTTCTCAGCTACTGTATGTACAAATGCGGCATGCGGCATATGAAAACGGGTCGAGTTAGATCACGAGTTCATTTTATAATCAAGTTATAAAGCAGGAGTTCGATTGGCAAGCCGCGGCCCTCCTTGTCTAAATATAACTTTTACAGCCCTAATCTAAATATAATGAAAGCCTTTATGCACCTCAATGGAATAATACGTACGTTTCACGAAAGGCCACTCGTCATCATTTTTCCACGCGCGAAGGAAAAGCCCGCGAGGGAGGGAGAGAGGAGACGATGACAATATCAAGAACAGAAATCAGCGTCGCACACACACGTATTTGCTTTTTTATTGCTTTATATTATATATTTTCCGTAATTATACACATTATAGTTTTACTGTCGACCACCGCGTCACATTTCAAAGCATCTAATTAGAATATGTGTATGGTCGTGTGTGACACGCGAATGCCGATGTACGAAACGCAATTTCGGTATTCGCCTCGTTGCGTAAGTGCTACTAAAGTTTTTATGATTATATGGGTCCCGGGGGTAATTTAGGTCAATTTTCAGATTCCCGTAATGACAAGCCGAACAAGCTGTATGAAATTGCCTTTGGGCATTGATGTGATGGTGTCCTTAATGTATTGCAAGGTTTTGTTGGGAATATGTTGGTACATATTGGAGGTAATTGTAGGTACATATATTCAAGTTGTTCTGAGATTCTGCATTAAGTAGATGTGTATTTACAAGTAAAAACAAAAAGTTTCATTTTAAAAATTTCATAAGCAAACAGTTGCTTAGAGTTAATCTTAATAATTTCTTTCAAACCTACCGGGAGTGTTATTAAGAGGTATTTGTAGAATTGTAACTAGCGATTCGAATAACTGGATTTCGGATAAATGAAGTTGTACTGCATAGATAAATTATGTAAAATAATTTAAAAAAATAGATTTATTCAGCTGCAAATGGGTGTTTTCTCGGAAGCTTTAAGTTCGTTAATGAAATAATGCTGTTTTTTCAAAACATTACTTTTATTTTACCCAACGTGTTTCGCGACTTAGGTCGCTTCTTCAGGGGTTTATTTAATTTTTTTTAATTACAAGATTTACAAATTAAACATAATTCTAGAAATACGCTTTCATTTCAAATTAAAAATACGTACTATAACTATATACTAATTGAAACTGATAATTTAATTTGACTACATTCCGGACGAAGAAAAATTACTAAAATTTTTATGTTAATACGAAACAAGCACGTGTGCATTTATTTTGTTGAAGTCCAAGAATCACATATTGAAGATTTATTTAGAGTTTGTTTATAAAGTCAACAATTTTTGTTCGTTAAGAATTATTACGTTGAATACAATAAAATCTATTTTCCAAATTATTGAGTAACTTTTGGTTAGTTTGGGAAAACGTTTCTTGTCTATACATATTTAGGTACACCAGTCAGGCAGGATATTAAACAATATTAAATGCGATTTTTAATTACATTGATTGCAGAGGCATTTGTCGGGATCTTGAGCAAAAGAAGAGGAAAAACGAAACTCGCGGGAACGAATAACCGAGGTTTCACTGTATTACGTGTTGTCGGGGACAAATTCCGCGTAGTCGAATCTTGTACTTTTACATGATATAGTAAAACTTGTGAGAGGTGTACACATTGGAGATATACCTCTAGAAAACGTATTTGTTAGATAAGCCCCTGTGATTTTGTCGTTAAAGAAGGTTACATATTTTTATTGAAAATATGACTACATATTCAGATAAAGAAACTGAATTTGATATTGATAGTTCATTCTCAGAGAACGGCGAGGTAGGGGTAGATCTTTCTAGGTGTCTTAAACCATTAAAATGGGAATTACTTGGGTAAGTTTGCTTATCAACTAAGTGGCGATTGGACGCATATGCTAGTAGTTAGCTATTTATTTAGTTTGAAATATAAGACAAACTATTAAAATTTTAAATATCTAAAGGCAACGGTACCTAGCTTCTACACGCTTACCTTCCATTTCCAAAATCAGAATGAGAAAACTAATCCCGCCAAAATTATTTTACTTTTGACAACTAGAATCAAATAAATAATTATTACTATAGCAACTTGAGGGTTTGATCAATAGACGATATCGTACTGTCACGCCATCTACATTTTGTATATGACACTAACTGAATACCATTCAGGTGTTTCAACTGATGTAGATGTTTGGAACGTCTTCACTCCTTTAACTGTCTTTAAAGCCCTAGATCTTTAGTAGATCTTCACTTCTTTAACTGTCTTTAAAGCCCTAGATCTTTGGTACGTCTTCACTCATTTAACTGTCTTTAAAACCCTATTTCTTTAGTACGTCCTCACTCCTTTAACCGTCTTTAAAGCCCTAGATGTTTGGTACATCTTCACTCCTTTAACTGTCTTTAAAGACCTAGATCTTTGGAACGTCTTCACTTATTTAACTGTCTTTAAAACCCTATTTCTTTAGTACGTCGTCACTCCTTTAACCGTCTTTAAAGCCCTAGATGTTCACTCATTTAACTGTCTTTAAAGTCCTATTTCTCTAGTACGTCTTCACTCCTTTAACTGTCTTTAAAGCTCTAGATCTTTTGTACGTTTTCATTCATTTAACTGTCTTTAAAGACCTAGATCTTTAGTACGTCTTCACTCATTTAACTGTCTTTAAAACCCTATTTCGTTAGTACGTCTTCACTCATTTAACTGTCTTTAAAGCCCCTAGATGTTTGGTACGTCTTCAATCCTTTAACTGTATTTAAAGTGCTAGATCTTTAGTACATCTTCACTCCTTTAACTGTATTTAAAGTCCTAGATCTTTAGTACGTCTTCACTCCTTTAACTGTCTTTAAAGACCTAGATCTTTGGTACGTCTTCACTCCTTTAACTTTCTTTAAAGACCTAGATCTTTGGTACGTCTTCACTCCTTGAACTTTCTTTAAAGACCTAGATCTTTGGTACGTCTTCACTCCTTTAACTGTTTTTAAAGTCCTAGATCTTTAGTAGGTCTTCACTCATTTAACTGTCTTTAAAGTCCTAGATATTTAGTACGTCTTCACTTCCTTAACTGTCTTTAAAGCCCTAGATATTTAATACGTCTTCACTCATTTAACTGTCTTTAAAGTCCTAGATCTTTAGTACGTCTTCACTCCTTTAACTGTCTTTAAAGTCCTAGATCTTTAGTACGTCTTCACTTCCGTAACTGTCTTTAAAGTCCTA
>JAWQRP010001349.1:0-19634 GCA_033557875.1 Quadriops clusia | reverse complement strand
ATGTAACAGTCAACAAACAGCTTATTCCCATGGCCAACACGAGAATTTTAAGGTTAGGTTTTACTTACCGGTGAGCATACAATGGGATAAACTCTGCAACGTTATGCAGCACTTCTTTGGCTTGACTTCCCAAGGTTTTCCCTTTGATACCAACGCGTTTTGAAGTCATTATTAGACATTTAAGATTATTAAAATAATCAAGAAAAATTATTCGGACTACGCTAATGATTAGCAGAAATGGCCGCCTGTTGCTCGGCAACGAACTGCTTGGACAAATTTACGTTTCTGCGCAAATATCCTAAATGTATCCTCCTTTGGAAAAACGAACTTTACGATAGTGGCGCCATCGGACGGTGAGGCTAAGTACTTGTTGGACAACCCTCGTATTTGCGAATGTGGGTCAAGTCACCCGAGTGATAAAATGTCATTTAACAGTGACATATAGCAAAAAGTTGTTTTTGTGTTTAATGAATTTGTAATTAAATATTCCTTTTCTATTTCAGGTAAACATCAAACATTTCGACCGCAGTAAACATAAAAAAATTCGACTAGACGGATAACATCAAGTGGGTGAGGTAAATTAATTCCTAATTTAACGTACACCGTGATCCAGAACGAGTGAGCCGTCTCAGAATAAATCCCAGGCCACTAGATAATTCGCCCCGAGACGAAACCCGCCCAAGTAGTAGCCGAGACGGCCGTGGCCTCCTTGATAGCAGAGCAGCGGATCCATTAAATTTTTTGCCGAGTTTGTTTTAAAAACCGCCGCTGCCATCTCGCCGGCGCGGAGGCGAAGTAATTGAAAAACTTGATAGCTAATTAAATTTCTTGTTAATTCTCTGCAGACGACATGTTTTAAATTTAAGTTGAACGAAATTAAATGACAATATATCTCGCGGCCCGCTAGTTGCGGATGCAGGGCACGGGCGCGGGCGGCGCCACCGTCGCCCTCGGCACAATGCCACCATCAGGGGCGGCCGCGGAAACTTCCAACCTGTAATGGAAAAGTTTCACGCATAAAAATGACGACGCGATGAAAAGTGCGTGAGTATATCTCTCGTGTCACGCTCTGCGCGTTTCGCCACTTTTCTTCTCCCGTTAAGTGAATGCTGCGACCTCGCCCGAGGGGGGGGGTTGGGGCTAATTTCGTCACTATAGGTTTCCTTTCGTTTATTTTTTTAAGGGATATTAACGAGAGGAAGTGAATTCAGGTATTGCTTCTTTTTTTTCTTTTTGTTTCCCATTTTTTAAAGTTTATTTCTTGTTTTATTTGTTTTTCTTTGTTTTACTTTTATTGGTTTTCTAGAATTCTTTACATGTTTCTTTTCTTGTCAATTTTTTCGTTTGTTTTCTTTTCATTTTTTTTCTAGTTGTTGTTTCTACCCTTTTTCATTTTTCGCCATTTCTCAGTTATATTATTGTCTTTTTTACATGCAGAATAGTTGGCCACAGCACACTGACCAGAATCAAAACAGGCGCTGAAAATAATCCAGCAAGAAAGAGCGTCGGGATGCAAAATCGATTTTTTTCCACATGGGAACGAAATAAAGGCTCGGACGTGCCGACAGGGCGTGCCCCATCCAGCAGAGTTATCAGATAGGGCAACTACATTTAAAGCAATGACCACTCGGTTTATCATCGTGCTCCACATATTCCGACGCATCCATCAAGTTGGCCGTGATAACCAAGCGACCAGGGCCGCCCGCGACGCGCGGGTGGCTCCATCTCGCGTCCACTTCTGTATTTGTTTCATTTTTGTGTTTGTCGTTTCTACGTTTGTGCCATTTCTGCATTTGTGTCATTTCTGTATTTGTGCCATTTCCGTACTTGTGCCATTTCTATACTACAATGACACCAACGGTTTGAAAACGAACTAAAAAACTAGGGCAACAAAGACACTAAGGGTTTGGAAAAAGTTTTTGAAAAACCTGGCTAGAAAGCTTTTTGTTAATAGCTCCATCTCGCATCGCTTTATGCAAAAATAATTTCTTTTGTATACGTCATTTCTGCCCATACGCCGTTTTTATGTATAAACATCTTTTTTGTGTATAAACATCATTTTTGTATATATATTTTTGCGTATATGTCATTTCTATGTATACGTCATATTTGCGAATGTAATTTGTGACGTGTGCTGTATGTGTCGTATGCACGTCCACAAAGAGAAAATGGACAAAATTAATAATAGTGGGCATTAAATGGGAAAGTGGGGTAATTATTTTCGTGTCGGGGGTGATGATTTTTGGCCTGAGCCCAGGGGCCCAGACGTGTCATTACGCAGATTAGATCTTTTCTAATGGCGGCATTGCATTTTGCATGTCACTGCATTAATCATTCCGAGAGGAAGCGACTGTACTTTTCCGGAATTGCGTATTTCGGTTTTATAAGTTTCTGGATGAAATCGCGTCTTCCTCGCCCGATTCAATCCACCCCTTTGCCCCCTCATCCCCACCCACTTCACGCCCCCCAGGAGATCTTAGTTTGTAAACTTTTTATGCGAAATTCTCGGCTCACTTGGACGTGAATATTAAATTTTTAAAGTCGCTGTGAGGGGATCGTCTGAATGATCCTTTTGAATGGACACCGCAGACGACACAACTCTCCTCAAAGGGAAGCCTCCCCTGTTGAGTGGGGTATTGTTGTAAGTTTTCTTCGCTTCTTCCGCTTTACCGTAAAAATCACTTTTTGGTTATTGATTTGTTTAACGTTCATATTAAAGGACGCCTTTTCCAAAGAAATTTAAAGAATCGGGAAACTCTTTCTTATCTAGGAAATTGGAGGATTCGCCTCGGCCATTCTGCGGAGGGTCCTCGACAAACCTCCTTTCTAACGACTGCAAATTAGATTTCGCATTCAATCGAGAAAATTTCGTCCTATTAGTATAGTTCCTCTTCTCTGTCCTCTATTTGTCATCTCTCTTTTCAGCCTTCTCCAACTCTCTCTTTTCTGCCTTTCCATACTCTCTCTTTCCCGCCTTTCCAAACTCTCTCTTTCCCACATTCTACTCCCTTTTTCTGCATCCTTATCCCACGTGTCTACTTATCGAGACCGGTCGCCTGCCTGAAAGGAAGTTGCGTAAGGACGTGTCTTAAGTTGGCTTTTTCAAACTGCGTTCTAAAAGGACCGTGTGGTCAATTTGGCCTTATTGGATTTATAAAGGAATAAAGGGCCAGGTTGGGCTTTCAAATTATTCCTGAATGCCCCGCCCGGCTTGCTTCTTATTCGTCTAATGATAAGTGCAGCATTTGCCCTTGGTATGTCCTCTTCGGAGGCAATTGAGACAATACAACCCAGGGATTCGAGAAATGGATTCTCTGGAAACTTTGTCTTATTGGGAGTAGTCTCGACTCTCTCGAGGGTCTAGGAGGCATCGCGGACGTCCCGTATACATAAACATCAGAACATAAATGTAACATATACGTAAGAGTAACGTGCACGTGAAAGCAACACATATACCAAGGCGACACATATACGAGGACAACATATATGAAGGCAACACATAGGTACGTAAAGGCAACACATAAGTAAAGGCAACATATATAAAAGCAACACATACGTGAAAGCGACACACACGTGAAGGCGACATATACGTGAAAGCGACACACACATAAATGTCACATATCCGTGCATACGTACCCGGAACTAGTTCGCGCAAGTAGGGACAGGATCGATCCCGTCGGTTTATGTATACGTATGGAAAAAGGAGCCAGACGAAGGAGAACCAGATGCACACGAGGACTTCCAGGGACCTTTTGAACTTTATGGATATATGTCTTCGGGGATCTAGCCGCCTGCGAGGAGGACGGGTGTCAGCAATATTCAAATGGAAATGGAGAGTATTAAAAATTCATATGTCAGGGCGATGTGTCTCCCCCGCCGCACGCAACATGTACAGCATGTGACATGAGAGGTTGTAGTTTAGCATTTTTATCGTTTTGACTGGTGGGGTCCTAGGTGTCTTAGGCAATTGTACATCGGGGAAAATAATCTACATTAATCTTTAAAAATATATTAAGTGGTGTCCCAACAAGGATATATTATTTGGTAAATAAAACGGCGAAATCTTTGTGCAATATTTTATTTTCACTATCGGTTTCGGTCAATAAGCTTCGATCATCATCAGGCGCTCTAAACCCTCTAGCAAGCTTATTAACATTAACAAAGACTTACTAACTTACCAACGAGATATCCGACTACACTTATTAAATTAAAAGATGCTATCAGCATTAATTATAACTAATTATGATATTTGCGTTTCAAGTTTGACGTTTGTTAAATGTCGGATGCGTTAGTATTTTGTTAAAGCAACCTTGTAACTTTGGTAGGAATTGTGATTAATCGCGAATTAATCCAAAAGTTAAATATGGATACAGTCCAAAACTATATCAACAGAATTGGACGATTAATAACTACCCATAAAGAACAGAATTCAGACCTGAAAATATTTTTATAGCAATTCTAAGAATAATATTCGCAAAAGGAAAGACTTCCCCTAATTTACCCCACAAACAAAGCCAGCATGAAGAACTGTGCTCCACTTTAAAAATTCAAGCCAGTCAAAATTAATGCACATCTCGTGTTTCCCCTGCTCTCCGGCCGGCATCATGGATATGAAATGCACTAGCAGTAGCTGCAAAGCTGGAAAGATATAGATTCAGTCCTGGCCATCAAGGGATGGATGCATTATTCCATGGCATCCTGCGCTTCTGCGGATTGCCAACTGCGAGATGAGAGGAAGAACTGCGAGCTGAGAGGAATGGGTTTTATTTGAACTGTGGAAAAACCAGAATGACAAAAACGTTGCTGACATAATTACATTTTAGAAATGTAATAAAGCATTAACTGCCAGCTTCAGTGACACACGGTTTGCAGCAACAAAACCGAAGTGAATAACAAATCTGCAGTCGTAATTATACTTGGCGAAAAGTACTTGCATTGTTCTTTCTTTTATTCTCTCACCATGTCTCTCTCTCTGTCTTTGTTGCCCTTATTCTCTTTGTTTCCTAATCTTTTTTGTTTTATTTTCTTTGTAGCATAATCTTTTTCTGTTCCATTCTCTTTCTCTTTCTCTCGTTGATGATGTCTGTGAATATGTCGACACTAAACTCGAGAAGAACAAAGAGGATACAATATAAATAGATTAGATGCAATAGTCTGATCTCCTCCAAATTGAGCCAGTAAATTCCGTAACCGCTTCCCATCTCACCCCTTTTCGCAAACCGCACCCCTAATTTCCCGGGGGGCCGCCCCCAGCGGAAAAATCCAAAAAGAAATTAAAAGCAAAAAGGAGCGCGAGCGTCCGCCGACACGTCTCCTTCATTGATAAAACATTAAGTAAACATTAACGGCGGAAAAAGCTCCATGAATTTAATTTTAAAACCAAGACAAATAGCTGCAGATTTTTGCCGTTTCGAATTTAGATCGTGTCAGCGCGGTGACAATGGATTGCGGAAGAGGAGCGTTATCAAGGCGGCCGCGAGCGCGGCAAAACGAAATGCAAAGCAGCGCCGCCTGCGCTTAGCGTTCCGCTCGCTGGAACTAACGAAAAGCTCGCTGGAACTAACGAAAAGCTCGCTGGAACTAGCGGAAAGCTCGCGGAAAGCTCTCCAATCGAGCTTTTTCCCACCCAGAACGCAAACACCCATTCATATTTTTGTATCGCTTCTTTGGCCCGCTTCGCCGGTTTGAAAAAAAGAGCGCTAATGTTTTCTTGCCGAACAGGAAGGCCGCGGAAAAAGCCAAAGCTACTGGGAGGCGGAAAAAGCGGCCGCAAAAAGCGGATGAGTGGCTTAGATAGAGATTTTCCTGCGCTATTTTATTTCCTATTGTATTTAATCATTTTATGTGGAAAAGCTGTTTTCGGGGAAACGTGCGCCCCGCAAAAAGCGGCAAAACTATGCGAAAATAAACGTAGAAATAAACGGGAAAACGCGGAAAAACGGACAGGAAAAAATTCGGGAAAAACTCTCCCGACAGGTTAAGTTTCCCATCTCTAGGAAAATTTCAAAAATCCCATGTTTGTTAAGTAATTTCTATTCTTTAACATATCGGCACGGCTGTATGAAACATCATTTCTAAGCACTATTTTTTCTTACGTCAAGTTTTTATTTTTGGTTATGTCAAAATTTTAGTTTTAGTTATGTCAAAAATTTAATGTCAATTTTAATGTTTATGTCAAGTATATTTCCATGTGTAGCAAACTTAAATCCCTCACAGAGGTATGCGCCTAGAATCAATACATTTGCAGAGACAGGTGGTTAATAATGGAATAAGGAGCAGCCGAGCTACAAAGGAGAACCGAAACGAATTCAACCAGCATTTATTTGCGAGCACCTTGGCTTCAGGCGAGTGGCTTGTTTGTACCCCTGCTCCCAGCAAAAACAGCATTGCTCAGCGTGGAAGCTCCCCTTCGGAAAACCGCAACAAGCAGCCAGAGAGCCACTTATTCCGTGCACTTGCCTTTATTCAAAATATTTCCTCTGCGACGAGCAAGACGGGCATTGAAACACGCCCTTCGCATCAGGAGACTAGTTGATGATTAAATCATTTGAATTCGCCGAAAAATTTGATGGTTCTCGCAATGTATTGAAAAATCTCCGCAGGCGGGATGATTGGAAGCCGCCTAACGAGACGCGAGGGCCGACGGGAAAAGTCGCTTATCATCCCTTAAAACGAAATAAAAACATCGCCGCCGCTGAAGAGGCACACATATCGAGTAAAATCGATAAAATGAAGTATTACGGATTCCTCTCCTCCTGTCGAGCACGGAAAGACGAACAAGCCCGCCAGCATCCTTTCTTAAAAATTCCCTCCGCAAGATTCCTCTACATCAAGGCGAAAGACTGATTTGGTCCTTCGAGCCGGATGCACGCAAAATTAATTTTTGGGAAAATGTATGGATGTAATATTATAGTAATACATACGCAGAATACATATACTGGATATAGAAGCTTGTCCAGAACTTTTAGGACGCTAGGGTACGTTCGTAAATACCCATTAGTAACATTGCGTGTCTATTTTCCTACTTCATTCTGCAGCCTTGGTTGGCGAGAGGGTGCGGGGACGGGGTCGGGCCGGGGATGAAGGGAGGTTCGTCAGACCCTTGTCCGGCAGGGATGCGTGTCAACAAGATATTAACAACAAACTGACCACTTTCTATGGTTGATTGGACAAAAAACAAGCGGAAACGGGTAAACACGTGGGGATTAGTGATGCCAGCGACACCTGGTCCCATTCAGGAGGTTCTCTCGTATCTGTCAATTACGTTCGTGGCCGTCGGAGCGCCTGTCCATCCGTCCACCTATGTATATATGTGTGTGTGTGTAAGACCATTATAATATAAATACGTTGTTAACAATGTGTAGATTAATAAGAATCAAAAGTTTTCGGAGACTAATGTAATACTTTGAATAGAGTGTAGATGCAGATAGAAGAAGAATAAGAGTTTATAAATGTCTGCTCTGTTTCTCTCTGTCTCTCTCTGTGTCTCTCTGTCTCTCTCTCTCTATCTCTCTCTCTCTCTGTCTCTCTCTCTCTCTCTCTCTCCCTCTGTTTATCTCTCTCTGTTTGTCTCTGAGGGTTCATCCCCCTATCTGTCGTTCATCTCCCAACCTCACGCCCACCCAACTGGACACGACGACAACTCGGATCTTTTATCAGATGTGCCTCCTTGTTAAGCGGAATTACTCGCCCGGACAGGTGGACAGAATAATGCGAGCGCCGACCGTCTTTTGTTCGGCCGCCGGTGACGCGACGGCTTCGGCCAGCTAATTTAGAAGGCCGCGGCATTTGGCCCTTTTCAAATGTTAAATTGCGTTTGTTTCAACGCCGCCTGTTATTTGCGGAGGGTCAACGGACCCGATTGCCACCCGTTGGGCGACGATGAAAGTATAAACGAATTAAGGTCTAAAATGTAAACGCATTACAATTTCAATACGTTGTAATTCTTCTCGCTTGCACCTAGTGTCTCTCCTTTGGTCCTAGGCGATGCCGCCTCCATACTCTCGTCGAGTCGAAGCGAGTGATCCTCTTGAGTACATACCAAGTATTATTGCAACAAAATCTTAAGTATATTTCCACGTGTGCTAAGCACATTTAATTAAATCCCTTACAGGCCACCCACCATTCTCTACGACACTTGCACAAGGAATAATACTGTAATTAAAAGCATTATGCAAAATAGTGAACTATTGAGCTATTTAGAGCAGGCCATCCCGACAGAGGGCGCATAATTCATTTCGGGGCCCCCGACAATATGATAACAGAGTTTAATGGCTTCTAATCAAAGAGTCCAGTATGAGTAATGGGGGGTATTAAGCGTGGAAATAGTGTAATTATTTTTCGGCAGGGTGACGATAATTTCAGCCCGCGACGCCGGCCCTGACTCTGGGGGGAGGGGAGGCATGAGAATGGGTAGTTGTTTTTCGACGGCCTGCTTTCTGAATTAATGGACTTGCTCACACGGCAAGCTGCCGCAACTTAATACTAGTATTAATATAAATAAAATTAATATTAATGTAAATAGAATTAGTATTAATATAAATAGAATGAATATAAATAGAATATAGAATTCAGAAGATGAAGACCGAGTTTCTTAATTCTTTAAGTTACCGTGTTGGATTACAGATGACGTACCATAGAAACTCGATAAAATTAGACCAAAAATTTCTCACGCGGTTTGCTTCTTTATACTTCTATATTAAACAACAAAAAACATAATTTACCTGTACATTTTCGATATATCGCATTATGTGAACCAGATTCGCCTTAGCACCCTAACGATTTTCCCCCAGCTTATATTATAGGGACGTGCTGCGATTATCAAAGGCTGAGTCCGTGAGCCCTCCAGAAGGAGTGGTGCCGCTCCGGCTTTGGGCAAACTCTCCAGAAGAAAAAGAAGAGGCCCCTCTTGGGGAATTATTATTATCCCTCGGCGTGGCAGCCCTGTTTGGCAAGACGCCCCCGATTCGTCCGTTAAGGGATGACTGCGAAGACGTTTAATTTCATACGGGGGTTATTTAGGACCACTATTACAACGCCTACTAGAGCGTGAGCTGAATCCATTAGTGTGTTTGCACAAAACTGGAGACGGTCATTTGTCCCCTCTCATCAATTATTTATAGATAAAGTATTTCATGCCCGGGGGCTTTCGCATCAAGACGACGAAGAATTAAACTCTGAATAAGTAATACTGAATGTCACTTCCATAAAGCACTTTCCGGGGAAGTGACCAACTTCGACGCACTTTCGCGTTCCGCGGAGCTCTCCTGCAATCTCCTGGTAATAAAATCGCAAATAAGACTAACAAATTTACTTATCATATTCCTCAGAAGTTTATTGTCTTTAAAACAGATACGATGCCGTCAAATTGAAAATCTCTTCTCCGTCGCGATTTTCCCTCCCATCTAGTCACTCAAGGCGTCCAGGGTCGGCTTGGATCCGCGAGAATAACTCGCGCGACTCCCTCCAGGGGGAGCCTTCCCGCTTTAGCGAGCTAAATTAAGGGGCGAGCCGCCCCTGGCGGCCGCTCGATGGCGGTACACAGCGGCGAAAATAAAACTCAATAATAAAATTCAAAACGATAAGCAAAAATCAATATCCAATTTAACTATAAAATGTTTTATTGTGCGGCGTTACTTTTACACACCTCCGACGCAAAAGGGGGCGTAGCCCCCCCGCCCTGGGTCGTTACGGGAAATGATTGTAATTTAGAAGGGGTGTGTAGTAGGTGAAGTCATCATAAAACTGTAAATCCTCAAGTTTATTTTGGACGAGATCCTCTCGTTCGAGCGCCCAAGCCCGCACTCCTCGCCCGTAATGATGCCATTTATTTCACTGTACGCGCAGAAGGCGTCATTAAACTTATAATAAAAAGGGCCAAATAGGAGCGGAGACGTCTAATAGGATGCTTACTTCTAGTTTTATCAGTTTGTATGCCCGTTTACTCAGCGAGGCGTTGATATTTTGTAGTACGGCCTTTGGGAGATAGGGGACCTGTCGATGCCCCAGTCATTGGCTGCGTCATCAGGGAGTTGTCATTCACGAACTATCATTATTACAGTTTCCTGTAATAGCAATTCCGCTCTTGCGTGCGTGTGTATTTCGTTTAGTTCAAATGGATCATCAGAAGGAGCAATGTCATCTAAAGATAGGTATAAAGGGAACATTAACTTAAATCCTGGCACTAAAAAGATACTAACGACCTATAGCCTACAGCTTTATGTTCATATAAATATATTCGAGCATATAAGTACCAAAGGTTTAGATGAATGTATAACATAAAAAGTGTAGCTTCTTGAAGATCAAACAACACCGCGTTTTTTGCGTTACACATTCATCCGAACACTCGGTAAAGACATCGAAGGTTTGGAAATTAACTGCCATCATTGCTTGGATTTCAAGAGCTGCCTATCGCGATCTGTCATTCGCAAACTGTCAGTCGCCAAGTGTCATTATTACAGTTTCCTGTAATTGCAATTCTTTTTTACGCGCTTATTTCCTATGTTTACGTCAAAAGAATAACACCCATTAGAAGAGTCGTTTAAAGTAGTCTTTGTCCGGATTGGGTCAGCAATACGTTTCGGGCGCCTTGTTTTCTCAAAGTTTTATCGGGGCAACTCGCACATCTCGTCGTAAACCCCGAGATTTTTGTAAAATGGGGACGTAATAAACAGCGCTGCCCCGCGGCGAGGTAAATAACTTCCAGCCAAGTACGTGGTCTTCGGATTCCGGCTCGATTCGGGCCAGACCAGAAGTTGAGGAGTTATAAGTTTTCGATTATACTGGGGTCCCGGGTTGTTTACAGTCGGCCACCGGCGAATGCATCACCTTTATAACGCGCCGGATGCGCCATCCCCCGGGAATTTATGATATTATTAGCGGCGGCGCGGCGTTGCCGAATTCAAGGAGGACGTGACAAATCGCAGATCCTTTGAATTTCCTGGCTTTCGGCATTAAGGCGGATCAGGGAACCTTTTAAAATTTCACGCCGGGCGCTGTATAAATTCGGATTAATCCCGCTCCTCGATATAACTTTGTTTTTATTTGTCTTTTATTTGTGGGGGCTGGATACAAGATTACTATCTTTACGTTGCTCGCTCGTTCCTTTAAATATAGATCTTCTCCTTTGGCGTTTCGGGAATTGAGAGTTAACAGCGTTAGGTAACTTGGTTAACATGATAAACTAATTTAAATGCGTTTTCTTTGTCATTTTTGTTGAATAATATTCATTTTGAAAGTCATTACTGTATTATAAACCTATATAAGCAGAAATACGTGTTTTTCGGCGGTGCGTAGTAATGTTAAAAATCTAATGAATAGGTAAATTTAGGCAAGATTTGAAGTCAGTTTTTGAAAGTTGGATACCTCTTAAAAATATACCAATTGATACTTCTTTGGGCAATTTTAAGTAATTTGTTTAATTCAGTTAAATAAAATTAATATGTTTTATACGCCAAGAAACAAAGGAGGGTCACTTTTAAATATATTATTTGTTACATTTATAGGTACTGCAATTCCCTAATTACGTAGTGCAAACCATATTCGTTTTCAACAAGAAATATGACCTTTTGATCTATTTTAATTAAGTGAAGGGTTTGCAACTCCACTCATATAATCACACTGCATGAAAAAACCAACAATAACGTTAAAGATCAACCCGCATAACGGGAAAAGGTTTTTCTTCAACTTCAAAGTTTTATAATTTTCTCCAATGAACAACATTACAGAAAATTCCGCATCAAATAAATGGACCATATTTAACTCCATTTCAACTACCTCTAGTGTTCTTGCAAGTCCAAATGGAGTAAAGCGTTAGATGTGCAGGAGTTAAGTTTAGTGGGAGGGATATTACACCTCAGTGTGTATATTTAACTCCATGCGGAGTAACCAGCAGGAATAAATAAAGCCATTGTGTTTATTAATCACAGTCTGAGTGAAAACTAACACTGCGCTCTAAACTCGAATTTTATGAATTGAATCACATTGTTTCTTCTACACCAGTGTATTTACAACATCGAGAAGATGAAGTACAACACCTCTGAGTGTTATTATAAGTATCTTAACAATGAAAAAGAAAGTGTTGCACTTTTCTGATTATTTATGACAAAGTCGTAGTGTGCAATGAAATATAACACCATCAAGGAGTCCTGTTATAAGTATAATAACGCTTCCTACTCTATAAGGGGTTGATTTGGTAGAAAAATGATATGTCAAATTTGATATTTTACGTGTTTTTCCGCGGTGAGTTGATGAA
Organism: Quadriops clusia; assembly: GCA_033557875.1. Lineage (NCBI taxonomy): Eukaryota > Metazoa > Arthropoda > Insecta > Coleoptera > Hydrophilidae > Quadriops > Quadriops clusia. The sequence continues at coordinate 7,381 of JAWQRP010001349.1, read as the reverse complement.
ACTTCGTACACTCGTAAAGTTTAATCTAAAAAATCTAACTAATAGGAAAATTTAAGCAAGATTTTACGACGTTATTTGAAAGTTTATTATCTCCTGAAACTGTTCCAATTGATTTTTCTTTAGGCGATTTTTGTAATTCAAATAAATAGAATTATTATGTTTTATGCGCTAAAAAACAAAGTGGGGTCCTTTTTAAATACTTGTTTTGATGGATTTAGAGATACTAGAATGCCTCAATTACCTACTGCAAAGAATATTCGTTTTCAACAAGAAATAAGCCTTTCTGCTCCATTTTAATTAAGTAAATCTTTTTCAACTCAACTCTAATCAGTTTATATAAAAAATAATGCAACAATAACACTAAAAAGGTTTGTGTTGTGCCAACTGCGCAACCAAAGTGCCAAATTAAAAATTTTATAATTTTTCCCTATGTGCCGACATTACTATAGCCTCGCCCGACTGTGCGGTCGTGCAGCAGAAATTAACAAGCCTCGTGTGGTATAATCGATTTTTTTGGGGAGAAAAATAGCAAAAAAATTAAGAAAATGTGTCTAATGTTAATCGGTAATCATTGTAAGTGCAGTAAACTAATATTGTTTAACGTTCGTGATTGTTTACACAATGATTTTTTTAATTCAAATTTATGTTGGGAAATTGTCCGTCAGGTGGCGCAAATAAAAATCGAGCGCCGGAATCCAGCGGAAAATCCAGGAATAAAACCGAAACGAAAACGGGGCAAAACCGCAATTTTATCAAGTTAACATGCACGTTCCGCATACAACACAAAAGTAATCAGGAAAGAGATTCATGTAAACCGCCGGGCGCTGTTGCCGGTGCAGCGTGTTGCGCCGCCAAAACCAACAAAAAGCCCTCTTTCTTTCCCGATTATCCCGCATGGTGTGTATGAGAGCGACGAGCGGCCGTTAATGTTGAACAAAAGCAATCCGAAGCGGAGAGACAAGGCAAAAGAGGCATAATCAAAAGCTCATTGGCATGCATATGCTTTGTTCCCGCGCTCTCCTCCAGGGGCGCTGCCGTAGGTGCGACAACGCCGCCCCTGATCCTGATCCCGCGTCGCTTCTTTCTGGGGCAGATGTACGTACATGATTAACTTTGGAGGAGGAAAGCGTTTTCTATTAAGCTCGATGGCCGAGAGAAACCGCCGCTAAACTATAACTAAGAACCTAGATCATTTTGCTAAATTGGGGCGCAATTGGTGGCGGCTTCACGAAACACCCAATCGCACTCTCTTTTTCTCTCTCACACATACTTTTTTGGATCGCTCCTCAACATTATACTAGAGAAATTTAAACATGGAGTTAGCTACACTAACTGTTAAATCGTTATGAAGTGTCACTTACGTCACCACGACAGCCTCATATTTAGGGATATGTAGATTGCCGAAGATAGTGTGTGGTTAAGACGTGATAAAAATTGATTTAATCCGTTAATTCTTATCTTTAGGATAGTTGAAATTGTTTGGACCCAACCATCTGGTAGCCTGCGACCATGATTCCAAATTATTCGAACCTCTATTACGAAACCTACGTTAATGCGCACTTAATACAAGAAGAAATTGCCGTTAAAACTAATGAAAATAGAAAAGACTGCATTGGAAGCTCGCCCATCTTGTTAATACATTTATTCTTAAACACTGTCTCAATTAAATAACTAATTTATCGCGGAAATTTACGAAAACTTGACGAGACGAAAACACGTTTGACATTTCGATTACTCCGCCGCGGAACAAACGTCAAACTACCCAACGCCAACCATAGACTTTTAAGGATAACTATCAACAAATATAATATGCGAACTAACGTATACTACGTATACTAATGTATACATACGTAGGTAGTTTCTGATTTCAACTCCCTTGACAGTAAAGGGCGAGTGTGTTGATGGTTGCCCTGATATGAAAAAGAAGCTGACCCCTCTTCTTAAACTTGGCTTTGATCGAGTTCCTATACGAATACATAAAAGAACTTTAGTTTCTACGATTCCTCGAAGACACCCCCTTAATAAAATCTCGAAGTAAGGAAGGTCGCCGGGAAGCTCCTCCTAATTGATACATTATCTTCAGTTCGCAGCGAGTTCAACTTTGCTTTTCGGCCTCTTTAATTATGCAAATATGTTTTCCATAGCGTAATTCGGGCGGGGCCGCCCCTAATAACCGAAATGGATCGAATATACATTTTGTATAAGCCCTAGCGAAGAGAATTGCGCGGCAGCTCCGACGCCGAAACGGCCCTGAATTATTAATATCACTTCCAGTTGTTATTTGTCTGGCATAAAAGTTGTTTAGCAATAATGCATGCCGCCCGACAAGAGGAATCGACCTGAACTTCGCCTCTCCAACTTTGTCGAACGGCATTTTTTCTTCTTGCTGCTACTGACAGCTCGCTCGCCCTGGCTCACTGCGAAATCGCTCCTCTTATTGGTCTTCGCTGATGAGTTCCAGACTTAAATATTCGCTCATATTTTATTTATGGGGCGAAGGATGCTCGCCAGGAAGGGTATTGGTTATAGGCATTCTTTCAGGAGTCTGTTCTCTCGCTTGTAATTTTAACTTCCTCCACCTAACGTTATGTACATAAGTAATTTGTTGGCCAGAGTTTCCCTTGTTATTCCCCTCATGCAATTCAGATCGGTGCAGTTACTTAACTGATGTCCTTAATGGCAACAAACATCTAACTAGTAACGACTTACTGGCGAACGCTCGGAAAAATATATTTTATGGAAAGAGAGCGGCCCTTTATGAAAAATTAATGATGGTAAGTACTGGTAATTAATTATAGTATACACCTAAATGGGACAACGCTTAATGAGTCTGAATGTAGAATATTTAAGCACGGTCATTAAACAAGCTTTCCCGCTTTGTGCAACGGCGAAAAAATAAGGAGCTCGCGATTCGGGCACTTCTTTGCGAGCTTATTAAGCCCCCTCCCACCCCTTGGGTCACTATTTCTGCTTTTTAAAAGGCACCTAAGCATTTTTCTTAATTATAAGTCTCTTAACGTGCGCCTGCCTCTTTGCCGCTAACTTATTATGCTTCTGTTTGATGGATGCCCCCTGCCCCACATCATCCCCCCAAACCACCCCCACGTCCCCTCCCACCCCCTAAGTCACCCCTCACATCACTTCCAATATGACCCTCCCCGACGTCACCACCCCACCACCAAAGTCCCCCCCCCCCCCATAAAACCCCCGCCGCAGAAGCACTGTATCAAGTTGCATTTCCCTCTTTCTTGAGTTATTTCATTAAGTACTTACTCATTAAAAGGGAATTAGTTGTGTAGGCGGTGATGTTTGCCTCCACCCCAGTTACGGCGCCGCCGCCTCGCTCCATAACTTCACTCTGATGTGCATCAAGTGAGCTGGTTTCCCCCCGATTCTTCCAAATGCTGCCATTAATAAAAACGGGCGGTGTTCTCGTGCCGCTGCAACAATAATTGGTTAATCAAATTTATTATTCGGTCGATGGCGATGATATAGGTAACTATGGTTACGTGTGTTGTCATACATGTCAGAATTAATTTAGATTACTGTATAAAACGTACATACATCCGAGCACAAGATACATTTTTTTTACAATTCAATTATTACTTAATTAACTTTTAAATTTGGTTCACAGTCTAAAAGGATGGCAAAATATAAGCGGCAGTTTATTCCGTAAAACCAATAAGTAAATCTATAGGGTGAACGGTAGATTTGGAATCCTTCGCGGCAACAAGCTGGGATTCCAAGGAAAATAACTAGAATCGAAATATGAAATAGGGAAAATTCACACAAACATACCTGCTGTGGTGTAAAAGATCTCAGGGATAAAAAATGTATAAGATGATCGGTAGTTTGACAAATAAAGCCTCTTAGTAGTGAACAAACAAGTAACCTAGACAACGGTCAACTGGATCAACAACAAAAAAAAATTGCTTAGATTTAACAGACAGGATAAGGACTGAAGCATTTTATCAAAAATTATCTACTTAAAACTAAAATAACCCTTGCTAGGTATCAGGAAAAGAGTTTGCAGTAAAAGTATAAATAGGTGAGGCCGGAAAGCGGGTTTCATTCCCCGATGCGTCTTTCGTAGGCTGGCGCCCCCTAGGGGATTTATAAAGTTATTTTTTCCTCTCCTGATGAAAATGCAAGTTGAAGACCTGGGGCCAGCGCGTCAGTCTGGCCGTGATATATGGACAGAGGTCGCTGGGGTTTAAGTGAAATCATTTTTTCTCTTTCTCGGCTTTCGCAACAACAAACTGTCCATGGGCCAAAGGTCTCAACTTCATACAACAGCCATTCCCGATGAGGGTGGGGTTTCTGGGGATAGATGAAAACCACCCTTGTGCCACAGCGTGCGGCAGATATGCACTGTGAGGAATTTAAGTGAACGTACCTGCTATGTATGGAAACGAACTTAACACTTTCTTGCAATGTAGAAGAACACCTTTTCTTATGACATGACATTGTACTGCATAGATTGGTTTTATTTGACTTAGGTAGATATCTGTCATTTTTCGTATCCTAGGATACCATTGATCTAGGACAATTACGAACGGTAAAATTGATATTTTAATAGTAGGTACCTACTGCTTAAAGATTCTGTTAACTTGCAAACCTGTTACTACTAAAAGTAAGAAAGTTGTAGCACAAAAACAAAGGGGCAGATGTCGCTGGTGTGAGGAAAATAGATGTAGGAGGAATACGTGTTTGGACGTTCGTACACTTTAGCCTTTTAACTTTTTGCGCCGGCAGAAATTTCCCTTATAAATCATGTTGGACGAGAATTGCCCTGCTTTATCATCATTATTTTTCTTTGTCTGCCCTCCGCTTCGCGCCCTGCAAGAATTGAATAATATGAGCGATAAAATACAGCCCCAAACTAAGCAACTCGATGCAATGTTACCTGGTTGTTACCTTCGCGAGCAACATTCCGGGGTTGCCCCATCAACTACGTGGCAGATTTCCGAGCTAGGAGCAGATTTCAGCGGTTAGGGCAAGACTCCGCAAGACCCTGCCTGTTCGGAAACTTGTAATAACTTGTAATATCACCTGTCGGGTATAACTCTGTTCATAATTTACATACTTTACCTTTGGGCCTCTTGCGCCCCTCTTCAACCCGGGCGGGCCTTGTCAGGGCCCCCTGCTCCTTCTTGCCGCTCAGTTGCCGCCGTAAGTGCCGAAACTATTTCCGATTTTCCGGACAATCTAGGTAGAGGATTCGGATTTCTGTGGACAGGCCATCAGCATTTCTGCGGTCGAGGGTCGACTGAAGTCAACCCTTTGATTTCTCCGGAGCGGCCCCCGAATTTTCTACGCCCCCCTGAGCTCCCCGGCGTCCTGATGGATTTCCCTATTATCTATATTTGCTTCATCCTGTAAATTTGCCCCATCCTCCAAACTTGACCCATCCTCTAAATTTACCCTATCCTCTAAAGCTGCCCCGTCCTCTAAGTTGCCCCATCCCCTAAGTTACCCCATCCTCTAAGTTACCCCATCCTCTAAGTTGCCCCATCCTCTAAGTTACCCCACCCTCTAAGTCACCCTATCCGCTCAAGCTGCCCTACCAGCTAAAGTAACTATGTCCTCTAAATTTGCCCCATGTACTGTATTTTCCCTTATCCTCCGGGTTTCTCCCTCGCTGGGGTTTGCCAGACTTTTGGGTTCTTCCTCACCTCTCCTGCTGTTCATATCCACAGCGTCAACTCCTCAGGGCTGTGTCCTTTCACTGGGCGACTCGACTCCCGCATTCTCTTGTCATCATGGACTTTGGAAGCTTGTGTAGTGCAGAAATATTGGTTGGAATGTCTTGTCGGCCGCCGCGATCTATCCAGACGTTTGATGGAATTTAAGCAAATGAGGAATATGGATGTAAATGGGGAATAATTGACGGGTACTCCAGAATATCGGAATATTCCAGGACCATTTATGATAGTAAAACAATATATTCGTTTCTGATTTAACTGGAGTGTCATAGATTTGTTTTATTAAGTTTTGAACAGTGCAATAAGCGTTCATTATTTGAACATTCGTTTGACAAGCACGTGGTGTATGTTTGGTTGCCTAATCTATGTATATAGGCACTTACTGTTATGAAGTTAAATTAAAAATTAAAGTTAAGTAGAATTAAGTTAAACCAACCATAAATCAGTAAGGAATAACCAAATAAAATATTAAAAGTGCACGTTATACAAACTGGCAACAAAAATATTGGTTACATTACATACTTGTTCCCCCTTGGATTCAGAAATTCAATTAATTTTCGCTAATAGAGACACTTTTCTGAAGTTTTTTAGTTAGTTAATTACTTTATTCAACTACGTTTTATCTCTTGTTGCTCGTTCAGGCAATGTGATTGAGCATTATTCTTAAATTTTTCTATTTCAATATCCTCCAGAATAATATTCTTCATACCTTTATTGCAGTCATGTGTCCATTTTGTCTTTTCTTCGTCAATGTTATGTCCATGTATGAAATAGATGTCTTCCAAAGGCAGATGTAATTCTATTATTAATGTGTTCTTTTATCTTAATACCCAACGCTTTTCCTGTTTCTCCCACATATTCTGCATTGCACTGAGCACATTCTAGCTTATAAACACCATTTCTATCTAATTCTTTTTTCTTTTGTGTTGTTCAATTGCTGCATTAAAGTGTTACGTCCTGAGGAAGTCAAGTTCATATCATATTTTCTATAGATGTTCTTAAGTTTATGAACATCCAAATTTCTATAAGTTAAACATTTGTATTCTCTTATGTTTGTTCTTATCATCCGCAAATCTATTCATTCTTCTTCCTATTTTCTCTCTTACAAACCATTCTATCTACCATCTCCGCCTTATATCCATTATTGTGAGCCTGTATATAACATTTAAACGATGAATAATAAGTGATAAATCAAGGAAGTTTATTATATTTTCTACTTCCTTTCCGATTGTAAATTTTATGTACTTATGTAAGTTGTTTATGTAGTTATAAAATACTTGCATCAAATATTCTCCACTCCATAGTACAATAATATCGTCCACATATCTCTTCCAGAACTTGATATGTTTTAAAGGTGTAATAATAGAAAATCCTGCTTACAATGTTTTTATTATATCACACTACCAGTTTCGATCCCAGCTGGGATCTTCTTCAAGTGCTGGAAACATGAAGAGAGGGTGTAAAAACTTTTTTTGAAAAGAACCAATTAGGCTAAATTACAATATACAAAATATCAACAAACATAATTACCGTCGTACGTACGTCGGTCCGTCCGTCCGTCCGTCGGTAATTTTCTCATTTTAAGGAATATGATTTCTATGGTGAGTGTGTATCGATGGTTGCGCCACTATGAAAAAATCGCATTTTAAAGAACATCAATGAGTTTTGTAAGGGAG
>JAWQRP010001348.1:0-19637 GCA_033557875.1 Quadriops clusia | reverse complement strand
CATTTAAAGCGATGCATTAGAAGAGTTCCGCTTCAAGGCAGGGTCCTTTGCGGGTGAGATACGTACGTAAGGGGGGTACTGTTTACATTTGTAAAAATCAGCTGAGCTAGCTGCCACTTAATATATTTTACAACTTATTTTTAACTAATCTAAGGAAATTGGAATATTTTATTTAAACAGAAAATGAGGTTATTTATGTTCGGTATATAATTGACAAGTTGTGTACACAAGGAAAATTCAAAGGCAAGCAAGCGACATGGGGGGCAAATAAAACGCAAAAGTAAAGGGCTCCCAGGACAAGGGCAGTAAAAGGAAAAATCATGTCAGTCAACGTAATCAGAAGTTTCGGTCGATTTAACACGAGCGTACAAACGATACACAGGAGCTTTGGTTTGCAGTGAGCTGGCGGTGATCTTGAACGAATTTCCCCGGAAGGGTTGGTGGTCGCTAACGAACCCCAAATGACGGAAGCCACTCACTTTAATTGCAGAACTTACGCCGTTTTAGGTCCGCTTGCCATGATTACATTCGTTTTAATTCCAAGTGTACTCCCATATTTCCCATTTATACTAAACAGAAAAGCACTTCCGTTTAATTGCATTAAATTGATTTTTCAAAAAAAAATCTTTGCCGTTTTTGTGTGTTACGTGTTGCTTAAAGCTCAGAATTTCATTCAAAGAAGCAGCAGAGAACCTCAATTAAATTTGCAGTATTAAATGCCACACTGCACGAACATAATAACAAAGAAAGGAGAAATATGCCTGGAGGATTGTAGGAACTCGAGAGTAAAACTCGAGCAAAAAAAGAAGTTAGTTGAACTACTTTGGCAGTGCTTCCACATAAAACTCAGTGTTATATTAGTTACAAGTTGATGCAGCTAATATTATATTCTAAGACGTTTAGCTTGTTAGTACGTTAATGAAGTTCTTCCTCACCAAAGACAAAGCGTTAATATTTAACTTGACTAATTAACCTCATTTTAAAGCGTAATTTGTTAATAACTTACTTGAATTGTATATTGTGCTGCTTATTTCCTATCTGCTTGCATAAATTTATATTTGTTTACTGCACCCTGCAATAAATAATTCGCAATCGATTTAGCTTTGTAGGTCATGTTTGCAATTTCCTCGTGCAGCAACGGCGGAGTCTTGCCAGAGTTGTTTCGCCATTTAAAATAATAATAATACTAAAATCGCTATAAGTATGCGGCAATTAGCATTATTCCAATTGTTATAATGAAATTGTACCATTCACAGTAATAAATGTGTATAAGTAGGTAAATTATCAAAGGGTAATTTATCGAGACTGTCGATGAAATACCTAGATAATATAGGTCTCCTCCATTTGATACAAAGCAGAGAATCGTTAAATCAATAATTAGCCCTAGGAGATTAATTCGAGAACGATTACCTAACCACATGCTAACAATATGCAACCAATCAGCTGCTTTACATTTCGATCTCCAATTCTCATTGAATAGCAACATTTGTTTATACGTTATAAATTATAATTAAAAACTAATGCAACTGTACTTGTAGGTTGGAGCCATAAGTACTGTTGGAGATTAATAAACTATTTTATTGAGTCCATTGTTTGGAATTAATGGCGAAAAACAGCTGACTACAACGAAATTGGAATTTTAGCGTAGGAAAGAAACCGATAGTCTTGGAAGCTGATTCAGTCGATACAAGGCGTAGCCCTAATAATTTGTCAAGACAATAAAAGTTCATTTCGTTTTCGAAATATTGCCTCTATAAAATGGAATAATGGTGAAAATGAGACTTTTTCTGCAACTTTGCTGCTAATAGAAACTAAAGAGGAAAACGAGGGTCAATGCGTAGGTCCTACTTGCTATGACAGACTTGTTTTTCAAAGTTATTTCATAACTGTTAAATTATATTCCAAACATTACTTTTTATGGGTTTATTTTTCGAACTACTTCCTTTGGAGTTATTGGTGTGAATTCTCCCTTGGGTTTTTCCACTTCCCATCAACTTTGCTTGCTGGTTCGCGAGCTTATAATGCAACGAACGTCAAAGGCACGTTGTAATAAAGGACATTTGTGTCGCCTCTGATGTGCAAATCTATACCATAAAACAGAGTAATTGCGTAGCCAATCAATCAAATCATATTTAAACCAATAATTACGCTATTGGAGGCCGCGACCGTCGCCTGAAATTTCACGTTAATTACATATTGGCTTTAGTTGACGTAATCCTTCAAACGGTGCTTTAGGACAATTATAAGCTGCTATAATTTATTGAGATTAATTCTGGGATGACGAACATGATTGGGTATTATGATTTGCATAGAATGTTTAGGCGTATTAGCAATTTTCTTATTTTTAATACAATAATTAAATAAAAAGTACGCGAATTGAATTTATTTACTTCATTTATACACGGTCCTTTTTAAATGCACGGATTATTATTGCAGGAATTCTCATTTATGCACGTAGAATATTGGATTAATTTCGGATGGTATCCTGTAAAGTATTAATTCGATCCAGCACGCATTCAATTAATTTTTTATTATCGAATAATACGATTAAATGCATAGCATAGTGCGTATACATATACAAAATATTTCCAATTCGATTCTTCGTTTAGCTTAATCCGTTGATTCCTGCCCGATAAAATATTTTGACTACTAAAAGTAATACTGTTACAATATTACTATAGTATAGTGTTGCAGTTTGGTGAAGAAAAATAAAAATTAAATTTGTTTCAGCAAATCGTCTCAATGAATACATTTCTCACTACGAACCTCTGTCATACGAGACATCGGACATCCACAGAGCCCACTTGCGGGCGAAGAGATCAGTTTCCCAAGAAAATGCAGTCCATATATCGTTTAGGGCGCATGGTAGAGAGTTTAGACTGCGGCTGAAGAGGGACTTAAAAGTATTTTCGGATGAATTGGAAGTTCACGGAGAATCTGGTCCTTTGGAGGTCGATACATCGCACATTTATGAGGGACATCTTCTAGGTAAGAATTTTTAAAATTCAAACTTGTTTTTAAGCAAAAATATTATAAGTACAAAAAAATTAGCGTGTCCTTCAATTTAAATGTTGTTCCCAAAGCAAAACTTCCCCCGTCGACCCAGCATTTAAAAAGAACCTTCTAAATTATTACGGAGCATTAAAGTTGCTAAGTTTTTGCAGTTAAAGGCGTATGTTTATAATTAAATATCAACCCCTCCGACGAAAACAGCAGTGTAAATAAATTACTCCAAGAAAAGTTTTAATCCAATTACTTGGTGTATCGAGTTTACCTATTAGATGACCTTCGTTCGCAGATGTGGAGCATTTGCCCATCACCAGGAGTCGGTACCGCGTAAACTTCCATAATTATTAACTTCCTGTATTTTCCTCATCTCCCGCTGGAATTCGGAGGCATGCACCTTATGGATTATCCTTGTCTCTGAAAACTTTTAATTGCTTTGTGTACTTACTACTTCAAAACAATTAATTAAGATTACATATCGAAATCAGAACTTTCAATGGGAGAGGATTCAAAATTTTGTTCATGCACACTAACCTAAGATATTTGTGAACAGTTTTCTCGTTCAAGGGAGAAACTTTTTTTATTCAAATATATGGTATGTATCATAAAATTATATGGTTATATTATAAAGACTCCCTAACCGGCAGAGTCGATACAACATAATTGGATTAAAAGTTTCCCTTCGATAATTTATTTAGGACGTCTTCACGAACCCACGGAGTCCTTGTGTTTAATTATAAATGCTTCGGGGTGAAAGTGAATAATTTTAATAATTTACACAGAGTATATGTGCCTTCGCCTAATTTCAGTTCAACTTGGATGATTTTAAAAAGTATCATTTTTCTTTTAGCTTGTTTATTTTGTTATTCTTTTGACCTTCAGATTTAACGTCGCATCAAAAGTATTGCATAAATATGAGATAATAGCTAAAGTCGGATTTTCTATTGAAGTTATTATTTTCCTGACTGAGATCATGTTTATCGAACAGTAATGAGTAAATTATTTATCATAGATATGCATTTCACGCTCATATCCGTTTTAGACAGGTATATATTATTATATATGTGTATAACTATGATTAATCCACGTAATTGGTGTAGGATAAGAAGCCAAAGCAAAGTGAAACCTATAAGAATAATTACAATTTTAATCTACTTTATGTCGCTATATGTTAAAAGCATTACTTTGCAGCTTTATATTTCAAGCGGCGTTTTTTGCTATTCATTGCAAATGACTAACGTCGAAATCATGTGCTGCAATTAATTCCTACGGCTATCTCTTTTAGTTGAATAGCCATTAAAGCCAACTTTGCAGAATGATTGCAATTTACTTGAACGCAGAATTCCCTAATAGAATGTACCTTGCCAGAGTTTGTCGTCTATAATTGCCGGAATCTAAAACACATTTCCCAGTATTATCCACGAAGTTCGCAAACTACAAGGGAAGTTTTTGCGACAAACTTTGGACATTAGCAGACGTTTAAGTGCACCCAGGCACTTGAACTGTTGCAAACGTTAAATATGATTGATTATGCGGAGCGATCTATTTACAAACTATCTACTTCACTCTAATAAAAATTCCACATTGCAACAGTTAGTTTCTTGGAAAAGGAACACAAATATGATTCAGTTGCAAATGAGTAAGTCTGATTAATAAAGATATGGGAGTATTAGTTTGCGATAAAATTGTCACTTTCCTATATTTACTCGATGTTAATAAAACTCCGAAATGCAAAATTGTATGTATTTATTATATTATAAACAAGTCTTTTCCAAAATGTACATTTGTTTTCTTTTCTTCAAGTACATTAATGTTCAGATTAGATGTTTTATTATAATGTATCTGATATGAGGTGTTTAGTGCAATGGTGACTTAATCCCAGATAGTAGCTTGCTAGAAAATAGGTTATGAAGCTTTTTTGAATATTTCAGAAAAAAATTTAATTCGCGTTTTCGCAAATCGAAACATGATGGCTACATCAAAAGTGACATTGTTTTGAAGAATTTAGTACACTAGTTAAAAAAATATATTCGAAGCAAAAATACTGTGATGAGAACAAGTTGTCCAATAACAAAATTTTGCTGCTATTTATTGGATTGCAAATATGGTTCAAAAAGTATTACAATCTTTAAAGAAATTATGTATAAAAACCATCTTAATAAAATTTACAACAGTGGCTTCAAAGGTATAACATTTCATTATTGATTTATTTATAAATGTTTATTGATTATAAATAAATCAATCTTCCTTCAAAATTAAGCAACATAATATGTAATTCACAAAAAGAAATTCAGTTACTCAAAAATAATTCCCATTAAACTTGATAGACTAGCACACAGTAAACCATATTAGAAAAAAATTAATTATGAGGCTAAAGATGTGAAATTGTTACTTACCAAAACGAAAGTGTTACCGGTAGATAATATATGCGCTGAATCTTGTACATCTTGTAAAATTAATAAATTAACATACAAATATTACTGCATCTTTTGGAAACAAACTTGCTCAAGAAAGATGAAACAATGATGGTCTCTGTAGGGCATATTATTGAAACCTAATCCATGGCCCAATAGCAGCATTGATGTACAAAACAGTTACAATTCTTTTACATGACTTGAAAACCATTGAAGAAACTAGCGAGTCAAAATGACAGAAATTTTTACTAAACTCTTGTGGGTATGCAATATTTTACGTTGTCTGTAATTTTATATACAAAAACCAATTTAAATCTTCTCCGCCCAAAAGATGTTTTTAAAAATCTGATTTACATTTAATCTAATTAATTGTTAATTTTCTGTTCAAGGTGAACCAAATAGTGCAGTCTATGGTTCTTTGATCGATGGAGTGTTTGAAGGCAAAATTCACACAACAAAGGGGGCCTATTTTGTTGAAAAAGCAAGACACTACTTTCCTCAAAAGGCTTTGAAGAACTCTACCGTTCATTCCATCATATATAATGAACAACATGTAGAAGATCCTCATTCCCATAAACATGACGGTAAGAAATGCAGAGTTGTATGAAAATTATAAACGTAATATAATATTTTATTTAACTACATAGGTCCCGGGGGATGTGGAATTAATGAAGAAATTACACAATGGATGGAAAGAATTCAGAATTCGGCCGTAGAAGAAGATTCACCAAGTAAGAATGTCAAGCCCAGGAAACATAAAAAAGTCCAATCGGGCTTGGATGACATCAAAGAGAAAATGTATAATAATTATGAAGAAAATACATTAAATAAATACTCTAAAGAAGCTAATGATGCTAAACATTCAAGACATAAAAGAGCCACTAGGAGAGATGAAAACAAGAACACTTGTTCATTGTACATTCAAACTGATCCCTTAATTTATAAACATATTAGAGAGGGTTTTCCAGAAGTAAGTTTCATTTTGATATATCTTCCGCCATCTTATTTTGAATTATTTTAGCATGAACAGAAGAAGGAAAGCGAAATCAATGAGAAAACACGAGAAGAGATTTTATCTTTAATTGCTCATCACGTCACTGCCGTTAATTATATATATCGTGACACCAAATTTGATGGAAGAAGTGAACACCGCAATATAAAATTTGAAGTGCAGAGAATAAAGGTACCTACTTTTCTTAAATCATTTACTCTTTAGATACTTTCTAGATTGTATTAATTGATTTATGGAATAAATTAATTATTTTCAGATTGATGACGATTCTTCCTGCAGATGTACCATGATAAACAGCAATTGTGCACCTAATCCGTTCTGCATGGAAAATATAGATGTCAGCAATTTTTTAAATATTCATTCGTTGGGAAATCATGAAGATTTTTGCCTAGCCTATGTTTTTACGTATAGGGATTTCACAGGAGGTACTCTTGGGTTAGCGTGGGTTGCATCCGCATCTGGAGCCTCTGGTGGAATTTGTGAAAAATACAAGACTTACACCGAAACTATCAATGGGATGTATCAGTCCACAAAACGATCATTAAATACAGGCATCATTACATTTGTGAATTACAACAGCAGAGTGCCTCCTAAAGTGTCCCAGCTGACTTTAGCCCATGAAATAGGACATAACTTTGGATCACCTGTAAGTGTTTTCCTTACAAACGTCTCACTGTTTATATATGTACGTCCAATTTTAGCATGATTACCCTATCGAGTGTCGACCAGGCGGAGTAAGTGGGAACTTCATAATGTTTGCTTCGGCAACAAGTGGTGATCGCCCCAATAATAGCAAATTTTCTACATGTAGCATTGGAAATATTTCAAATGTATTAGATGCTATTGAAGATAGCAAGAAGCGCAATTGCTTTACTGCCTCAGAAGGTGCTTTCTGCGGGAATAAAATTGTGGAAGCTGGGGAGGAATGTGATTGTGGATATGACAATAATGAATGTAAAGATATGTGCTGTTATCCTAGAGTTGTAGATGGTGAGGACAAAATACGGAATGGTTCAGCCAAGGGATGCCAAAGAAGATCTAACACGGAATGCAGGTTTGTAAAACTTTTAACTATAATTTAACGAGCAAGTATATATACGGTTTCTTTGTGTATTTACGAGTATTTTATGTCTTAGTCCTAGCCAAGGACCTTGTTGTACCAGTCAGTGTCACTTTGTGCCAGTATGGAAGCATGAAATTTGCAAGACGGAATCTGATTGTTCAAAATCTTCTAAATGTAATGGATTTTCGGCCGATTGTCCCATTCCTACTGCTAGACCGAATAAAACACGATGTAACAATGGGACACAGTTGTGCATGGATGGAGATTGTGTTGGTTCTATTTGTTTGGAGTGGGACCTCAAGCCTTGTTCTCTAACAACCCAAGATACACCAAACATAGATAAAAGGAAATTGTGCGAACTTGCCTGTCAAAATGGTACAGACATTTGCAGGAGTACTAGTGAATTTGCTCATAAAGTTGGCTTGCCGCCGGGTGGAATTAGTTTAAGACCCGGATCACCTTGTGATAATTTCCAGGTAAGAGATTTCTGGGTAAACTGAAGATATTGGACTTATAAAACTTTGTATGTTTTAGGGATATTGTGATGTGTTCCTCAAGTGTCGGGCGGTTGATGCAGATGGTCCTCTAGTACGTTTAATGAACCTTTTATTGAATAAACAAACACTTTTAACTGTAGCACAGTGGATAACGGAATATTGGTGGGCAGTTTTGGTGATGGGTGTGATCTTTATTATTTTTATGGGACTGTTCATAAAATGTTGTGCTGTTCATACACCATCATCTAACCCAAAGAAGCCTCCTGCTAGAAGAATCAGTGAAACACTCAGAAGACCAATGGACACTCTCCGACGAATGGTATGCTTCATTTTCTTTCTTATGACATGTTTACGCAAGTAGATCGAACCACAAGATTCTTGGGAGTTTTAACACCACCTATAATTTTTTTTTCATTGAAGCGTCATCATCCTGCCAATACACATGGAAATCCACAACGAGGAGGTGGTCCATCAACTGGAGGTGGTGCAGGAAGAAGTCGTGGGGGTGAGAATAGAAGTTCGAGGCCTTCTACAAACCAAGGCCCTCGTCCAGGATATGGAGAAGGTCGAGGTCATTATTACCCTCCGAAAGGTAGACTAGTCACGTTTTAATAAACTTCTTTAGCAACACCAACTTTGACTCGAAACCTCCTCCTTTTATTTGATTTAATATAAAATGTAGGTTGCTTACGAAGGTTGCTCTATATATTTCGGGAATAGATAACACAAACAAATATTAATCAACGAACCTGGCTTTATTATTTTTCAAAGTATTCCATATGATCATCAATACACTTTTGCATTCGGTAGAACCAGTCCTCATAGCACTTTTTCCACTTTGATTGAAGTACCTCCAAAACGTGTATTTTGAATGCGTCGACAGCGTCTTCTGTCGTCTTGGAGATCCAAAGAGTTGATTGGTATTTTGTTTTGGGTTCATATGCATAAATCCAAGATTCGTCACCTGTGTAAATGTTATATATATATATAGCATTTGAAGTACCTCCATCGTATGTTTTGATCATTTTTTCGTCCCCAATTGTCACGCACGTGCTTTTGAGCGATTGTCAAATTTTGCAGGATCTAACACAAACAAATTTTCTTCACGGCCAAATGTTCATGCAATATCCTATTGAGACTTGTCATACTAATGTCCGAGGATGTCTCCATCTCACGATAAGTCGCATGAAGATCTTCCAATAACAGTTCACACACAGCTATAACGTTTTGTAGCACATCAAGTGATTTTGGGTGACCTTCATGAAATTCGTCCGTGAACGAAACTACGGCCATGATCCAATTCTGAATACCACCGATATACAGTAGTTTTTAATTATGCTTCATCGTCAAAAATCGATTTAAGTTCATAGATGAACTGTTGTTAAGATAATCCACATCCAAAGTTATAAAAAATAATCGCTTCGGTAATGTTCACGATTTAATTCCATATTTTGACCGATATGAATGTTTCGAACCAGAAATATTGCTCGTACGTAAAAATGTTTTTACTAAATTAGCAGTCAAAAACATCAAACTTTAAGTGACAGATTTCATATAGTAACACCAGGGTTGCCAATTCCCAAAATATATGGAGCAACCTACATATAGAAACCTTTGTTGATAGTTTCACCTTATTTGGACATCTCATCCAAAAATATCCTTCGTTATTTTGATTTTACCCTTTTAATTAAAGAAATTTTCTTCAGTAACTTTATTTGTGCTTTGTGAATCTCTTAAATAGTCGCGGTGAGACCAGTTGATTTTGTTCAATACAGAAAAACCTTGATGTAAAGGATTAATGCGGGTGAGGAGTTGCTTGTTAAAGCCGAAAGTCTGTTATAAAAAAATAAGTTTTTTTACAAGGTCATTGAGGTTAGAAATAAACAAACATTTTAACTTAATAAATGAAGTAATAAATGCATTCATTCAATTCGAAGGAAACAAGAATGGGAAAGGAAATAAAATGAAATACTTAAATTAATATAAAGTGAAATAAAATACATTAAAATAAAATAAGGGAATGGTACTGGACGGGTGAGTATGGGACGAAACATGGTTAAACGAGAAAGCGGTGAAGAAATAGTTAACGTGAAGAAAATAGAATATGTAGTCTCTTAAAAAGCAGGTACACCTATTCTACTCATTCTAACAATGTCTTCGCCTCTCTTCTACTTTCTCCATGTAGATTTCATACTCGCCCCTTCTAAAAAAACTATTTTCTTCAAACTCCGTTTGATGTACAGGTACGGTGCTAGTTTATGCATAAACTGAAGTTGCCAAATGATTATACTAAATAAAAAACAATGCATTTCTTTTCTATCCTTTCTTCTCTTTTCCTCACGTCTATTTCAGGACTACATACACACTATACACTCTAAACTAACATCACTATTTTTATAATCTAATAGATTATTCTCCACTAGCAACAGCTCCCCCAGCTGGTTACAGTAGAACAAGCCACCCATACGCTGGAGCCTATGATAATAGGAACGCTTACGAAATGAGGCAGAAAGTCTGACAGAACGAGTCGGCCGGTGAGCCGAGAGTTTCACCGCCACCCGAGTACCCTGGCACACCAATGGCTAACATCCACTTCGAGGGTCCTCCACGTGTTTCCTTGACAAACACCATTGCTAGCTGTCCAAACAATTTGTCTCAGTCTCCGGAAGTGGCACCTATGGACTCCATCAGTGAGCAAGGGCATCTATCAACTTAACTGCTCATCGTAAGCAGTGGCGAAAAAACAAAGTAAGGCCAATGTGTTCTGTGATTATAAAGCACGTGAACTTGTGGCTGCAAGTGCGTGTAAATTAAAGTAATGAATTCAGTGGTTGAAAACGGGTGCATTTCAATATAGTCACCTTTAGTTTTTAGATACTTTTTTATGTATTTACCAAGATACGATTTTTAAAATGAAGTTTTATTGGTTATTTAACTTCCTTTGATAAAAGGCTGATTTATAGTTGTTCAATATTTGTAATCAATTATCTTATTGGGCGATTGTTAATTGCAAATTTCTTGTCTATTTATTAAAATAGTCCTAAGTAGAATAACCAATTTTAATTAATTTTAACTCTACCTTACTACTTAAGTTTTATTATTTCTTTAAGTTAATTAACATACTTATACCAAATATTGTATATTAATGAAACTGAAATTACCTCTCACATGATATTTAAACATTCGATTGTTGATTTTTCTTTGTCTTACACATATAAACTTTATTTAAAATGATGTATAAAAACACATACTTTGCTTCTAATATAAAATAAGTAAAAGAGGGACTGAACTACCAAATTTGTTGTATGTATTATATACATCACATAAAATAATTTAAACACTAAAGACGCTTCACTACAGAATCACTTCAACTGCTATACATTTCAGTTTTGCACCAATATTTATTGTACATAATTTTAAAGTAATTACTTTATTTTTTATACCAAATAAATGCTGTACACGTAAGTAGTACTAATAATCGTCCAATAAGATACATTTCTAAGAATACATGATATTTGAATTGATATTTATAGTGTTTATTAATTTGGACTTTTTTCTCTAATTAAGGAGAAAGCTTTCTTAATATATATTGTACAATATCAACATTTGAGTTGATACTTAAATTGTATAATTTTTTTTAAACTAGAAGCAATGCATAATTCAATAAACCCATTAAGAATATAAATAAACTTAAAGGAAACATGTCAACGAGTGCCATCTATATTGTAGAAATATTCAAGTAAGTGATTGATATATGCTGTTTTTATCAACTTAGCAAGGCATATAAATAAGAACATTGAATATAATTTAATTTATTTAAAACCTTGTAATCGCATTATTGTTTCTGAGTTTATTGAAAATTATGTACTTCAATTAAATCCCCTTTAGGTTTTAATATTTATAAAAATTTTGTGACGACAATTCTTGTATAAACATAGATATGGAATATTATTTAGTATATAAATACATTATATATTTCAAAGATCTCATTGTAATTTCAAACTTTTCAAAGTGGTGTATTTTTGAAAAGTTGCTATTTTTATATACTACCTGTATAACTCCTCCAATTTTATGTTATACATGATGGAATATTTACTGAAACAATTGTTAAATTTCAGGTAATTGTGATAAAAAAAGATTGTGGCAAATTTAGACTTCCGGTTTGCTATTTCAACAATTCTTGTAATTAAACACTCACTTTCTGTTCATAGGAAGAAGAAATGAAATCAATTTATATTTGATGCTGAAATTGTGTATTAAATATTGTATAAAACATTATTATATGTAAATATCTAATAAAATAGTTGTTTTTATATTGAAGTCTGTATTATATTAGAATTATTTGGGAAGTTCGGATTTTACCTGCTACTGTTATGTAATGAATGTTTTTGTGCATGATGCTATAATGTGCAGTGCTTCATATTGAAAAGAATTGATAATATTTTTTGTTCTTTGATGTTATAAATATTGTTTCAAATATTTTATTTCTTTTAGATACAATTTAGGTTAATGTTTGCAAAATATTGTTAGTTTGTGGTATGGGAAAGAAATTTCAAGTATAAAGCATTGTACGTTATAGTAATAGCCCTTGGTATTAAATTTTATTAGCAGTTCTTCTGTACGTAGGTACGATCCATTCTCTTGACCAATAATTGTTGTACATGTGGCTTAAACATGTACCAAAAATAAAGAAAGTCATTGATTTTTACATTGGCTTTTATAATATTGTACATAATTGAATGTGTTATCTGTAAAACTAAAATTAAAATAAACAGTAATTTTTTTATATATTTTACTTTACAACTTACATTCTCCAAGTAAGAAATATTCATACAAAACTTGTAAATATTTTTTGTTTGATATGTGAAGAGACACTTTTTGATGTAATTATTATTTTTATTTGGCGACATTTCGCTGTACTAGGACAGCATCCTCAGGCCAATATGTCAATCAACGGAAGGTACCCCGTTCCCCAGCTAATCGCATCATATGATTCTATTTCATTTAAAAGGTTCCAAATTTTAAATTAACACATTAAAAGACACATTAGAAATCCTAGCACAGTGAAACGTCGCCAAATAAAAATAATAATAATTATACCAAGAAGTGTCTTCCCATATTGAATTTCACTTGGTGCTGAACAGCTAAATAATTTTTTGTTTGTTTTGTAAGCAATTTTTGAAAGCAAAATATTAAAATAAACTTTCCATGTTTTGGAATTAATTAAAATTAGGCCCTATTTAAACAACATAAATACAACTACAGTACTTAAGTTCATTACAACTGGCCTTCAGTCATTTATTTTCAGTTTTCTTTGGCATTTATGAAGGTAATTTAAGATAAATTAGAGCGAATCAGATTAAGTGTTAAAGTTATATAGATATTAGGTGGACCGAAAAGTAATATTGTTTAGTCAATGAAATGTTAACTGTCAAACACACTTAAAAATCCTGGGTTGACTGGCCAAGAAGGTTTGCAATAAATTGGCAAAGTAAACAGAGTTGGTGTTTGGGTCTGGCATCATCTATCCAAAGGAAACAAAGGTAATCAATCCACCACATGCAACTCATTGCTTAAATGGCACAATATAGAAGCTTATTTTGGTCTATTCAACACTTTCTATCTCACAAAACATTTCAAAATTTGGATGATATTCAAAATGCTATCCAGGTATTTTGTTCAAAACCTAATAGGCTACTTGCACGTATTAAATTACGCGCATGAGCATTCTTTCTGCTGTTGACTTATTTCATATATTCCTATTTATTATATAAACAAACTTAGAGTAATAATTTTTAATTTTCTTTGGTGACTTGCATCTTTTTTTGAGACTAACTTTCCATTACTTAAATTTAAAAAAACACCCGCAACTGGCCTATTAATTTTTATTGATTCAGCATTGAAAATTTGCACAGTAAATGTCAAAAGGTTTGTGATTATATCACTTATTAAAAATAAAAACTTACCAACAACTTATTTCTTTGAATTTAGTGTAAAAAAAAGGTATTACTTTCTGGTCCCTACAATATTTTGTCATGCCGTGGCTACTGGTACATCCGTGAAAACTCAATAGTTACTGAACTTCATCATGGATATTATTATTAAACTGTCTTTGTATGAGACACTTTGAATAAAAGGGGCAAATATGACAAACAGACCATTTTGAAATCTATACTTTTGAATAATCATGTTAAAATTAGATCCTAATTTTGTGTTCAAAGAAATATTCCCCCTAATCTAACCTTAAGTAGTTCAATTTTCATGTTATGAACTTCAGCAATAATAAAAAACTGTCACTTGATCTGTTACAGGTTGTACAAAGTAATAGGAGTAGATACCGTACTCGCCTCTTTTACATAGAACAATTTACACACATTCTGTCTTCAATCAACATCTGTTAAGACACTTCGTTATATCAGAACAACAGAGACGAATCAACCAAATATATATATCAGATTTCACTCCTTTATAGCATAGGTTTTAAATTTAAAAGAATAAAAAAATTGATCTCATGGCGTAATTTGCTTTGTTTTTATCATAGAGCCTCATATGAGTCGGCTAGTTACAAAAACGACCATCCACCATTTTTTGAGAAATTTGGTTAAGAGTAGTTTCTTAAAGTATTTTTTCCCAGGAATCCAGTGGTGGCAATGGTTTGTTACAAATGCAACCATGAATATTAAAAAAATCAATTTTAAAATTGGGAGTTATTACAGAAACGACCATATTTTTCAACAAAAAATCGCTATTTTCTCGAAATGATGTCAAATGGATATGGTCGTCTTTGTATCTAGGTGTATATATGTTTCTGTATAGATATCTATTTTAAAAAAATGATCAAACACTTAGTTTCAAAATTAGTACCTACATTATTTAAGTAGCAAAAATATTCTTTTGCGGATCAAGTATTCACATTACCTTTAACATAATTACAGTAAATTCTCGATTATCCACGAGCAGATTATCTACGTAGAAAACAATTTTTTTCAGTTTTTTGAAGATTCCTCGTTTTTTTACTATAACGCTTCAGCTGTACAATAACTGTGAACGCATGAGTCACAATTTCTCCATACTCTTCTTACCTGTTCTTTCCTTTTGAAAGATTTCCCTCATAATTCAAGTTTTAGTTTAGTTTACTATCGAAATCGTTTGTATATTTAAACTGCCAATTTTAGTTTACAATATCAGAAAAAAGTAGTTTTATCAATTCAACAAAAACTAGAAATAATAAAACAAATTGAAAATAGTGCATCGACGAAGTAAATAAATGCAATTAAAATATGAATTAGGAGAATGCACCATTCAAGATATTTTTAAACAAAGAGATAAACTAATGACATTCGTAGTAACATCGGATAACTCTTCAATGAAAAAAAGAACATCTATGAAAAGGAGGAGCCCTGCTCTTGAGAAACTAGATACGGCACTTTAAGAGTGGGTGACTCAGTACATAAATATTAAGATTAATTTAGACCTAATAAGAATTAAACGATTTTTGTAAGCACTTTTGTGTTGACTTTGTTACTTTGCGGATTATCCACGAAATTCGCTTATCCGCGATTGCCGATCTACCCAGTATCTGGGATAATCGGGAGTTTACTGTATTTAAAGAAATGTTTTTTGTACAACTGCAAGTAAATACAAAGTCGGAATTGCTGACTTCAGTACATTAGAAAAATAAAACAAAAACAGATAAAAATTGAATGTTTTATTATAATAGTAATATAATTTATATAAATGTAGATAAATTAAAAAAAAATATAGATGATAAATATAATCATACAAATAAGGTGGTGTGTTTAAGAATAACCAATTAATTGTACGCTTACATTTTGAAGGTATTTGAATAAACATTTAATAAGCTTCTACCTAGAAAGAAGTGCTTACTTATTTAAAATAGAGCAGTGAATATCATACAACAGTCTGCAATGTAAACTAAACGAATAGTATTTATACTAGTGCTTGTTCTTGTTTGTATACTGCATGGTAAGCATTGCGTATTAATGCATATGGGAAGCAAGACTCTAGAAGGTCCATAGTCAAGAATGGGGATTCTTGCACAATTTGATCCAAAAGTAAGTAAACAGATTCTCTGTTTTTAATAGCATCTTTATCAGCTTCTTGACCCAACCTAAGGAGGCTGGACGATGCAAGTGCAAGAAATTCTTTCATTCTGTCTTCAATATCACCTTGCCCACAAATTGTAAAGAGGGCCCCAAAAATGTGATTGATAGCTAATGCCATGCAATGGATGTTGTTTGCATGTCCTTCCAAGGATGCCCTGTAGAATGAGTTTTCTGCTC
The DNA here is from genome assembly GCA_033557875.1 of Quadriops clusia. Lineage (NCBI taxonomy): Eukaryota > Metazoa > Arthropoda > Insecta > Coleoptera > Hydrophilidae > Quadriops > Quadriops clusia. The sequence goes on along the minus strand of JAWQRP010001348.1, from coordinate 3,342 downwards.
TAGCAAGTTTTGGAATTGAGACAGCAACAAAGACCATCAATAAGCAAACTAGAAGATGTTCTTCAGCATCAATTTCCGGTTTTTGGGCTTTTAAAGCATTGATCAAAGTAGGATCGACTTTGCATGGTAAGCCAGCAGCTGAGGTCATTTCACTAACAATTTTCATAGGGTCGCCACTTGGCAAGTGATGTCTGAAATCTAATATTGAACTTAACAGGAATGGTATTCTTTGTTCCAGCACATCTGTCAAAGAAGACTGGGCTAATTCTCGAAAACTTAGTATTACTCCAACGATACTCATTCTTTGCAGAACATTGTCGACATTGTTCAACTTTTTAAATTGCTCTTTCATGACTTCAGGTTTATCAAAATTTGTTCGTAGAGAGACTAAAACTTCCTTGTTGCTCTCTGCCAATTTTTTAAGTTCCTGAACTTGGCTTGCAATGTGCCACATTAAGGTTTCACTCAACTGTTTCATTCCATAAGGTCCAATGAGTTCAGCCAACGCTCTCAATTCATTTATGTCCGAAAATTCTTCAGCATTGAATGGTATTGTACCTTCTGCTGTAAGGCTTACAAAAGCCCTTTGATTCATTGAAAAGCATATATTTCCAGCACTGACTCTTCTTAGTAACACCTCTGAATACCATTGAGTATACAATGCTGCAATTGTTTTGTCTCCATGGCTATCAACAGGCTGTGTTTGCTGTAGAAGGCAATTGTTAAAAACCCTCGTTATATCTGTGTGTACGTAGTTTTCCACTGTTTGCAGTACATTCATATAAGCACGAACACTCACAAGAAGTTCTGAAGGTTTCGCGATCTCATTTGTGTCAGCGTTGTACATTACCATACCAACTAAGGCACGAGCAAATCTATTTTCGAGATGTAGAAATAAGTATTCTCTAGGAGCAAATGTGTATTCCCAAACATTAATGGTGGAGCAGTAATTTATAGCGTAGCATAATTCAGTTAAAGCCATATGTAATTTATCCATAGTAGTTAAATTTTCTCTTGTTTTTCTATAACTCTCCTTTCCAGGCTTTTCAATTTCGACTTGATTCTTTTTATTTTTGTCTTTCTTTTTCCTGTTCAACTGTTGAGAAATCAGAATAGCACAATATTTCGGCAGCAGCTTGTCGCTCATTTTGCACTGTTCATCGCAAATTGCTGTAATAATGTTCTTGGCTTCTTTTGCCATTTCATCCAAGAAAATATTTACAACAGAAAGACTTCTTTCACGGATGTGATGTCTTTCTTCAGGGCATAATTCATGAGTGCAATGCTGAAACTGGCTGCAGATGGAAGGAAAAGCAGTAATGTAACGATTCTGAGCTGGGAATTCAAGGCACATGTGAAATTGTTCCTCAAACATCCTACTGTAAAAGCAAAATATCGATAAATCAGATGACTCTGTTAAAATAGCATCCAAATTATCAACCATGCGTGTGTGGAATTGTACAGTATCCATAAACTGTGCTAGGTCTTTGTTGTTGATTATATTCATGGGAGATTTTACGCTTGACATGTACGTTTGCAATCTAAACCAGTCCAAACGGAATGCAATAAAATCAAAAATTTCATTTTCTTCGACTTGTTTAACGGACAAGTTGGAAACTGTGTTACAAAGAGACGATAAAATAATACTTTCATCTTCGGGACAAACTTGTAAGTTTTGAACGGAGTTCTTTAATGTAATTGCGTCAAAACCTGATAAATACTGGATATAATATCTTTGCATTACTTGGCTGTATTTTCTTACAAGGACACGAAGTTCTTCCATATGGAATAATAACTCTGGTAATTGTCTATCAACCAAGTCCTCAGTTGATTTCCCTTTATTTTTTTGCTGAGGTGGATTGTCATTGTGTCTTAAAATCCAGAATACTTCATCTCTAGCATAGCATAAACCCATAAACACCATCAAAGCTTTAGGTCCTAACAGGCCGGGTTGGTCTGTTAAAATTAAACCCAATTCTTTCAAGGCTGTCCGCAAAAATTTTCTACGCTCTCTATGTTTGTATCCAGCTTTTTGAATTGCATGATTGTGACAATCTTTCACTTCTGAAGTTCTTTTACTGTACCCTTTTAAAGTATCAAAAAATGTCCATATGTAAGTATGAATTTGAATTACTTCATCTCTAAATAATGGAATTACCCATGAAGATTCCAGCGCGCTAACCCACATTTTATTAAAATGGTCCTGTTGCAATGCTTGATGGCATAAAGTTAAGCAGAAAACGGTCCACTTTTCCATTGTGTCCAGTGATAAGTATTCACAAGACATCCTTTCGGATAAAATGGGTTTCAGAAGTTGTCCCGGATTCCCCACCAAACTTAATTTTAACTCAGAACGCCACTGATCAGCTAGAACATTGCGTGAGAGGAATACTGGGTGTAAAGATTTGATAGCACTTAATATTAACTTCGAATGTGTTGTAAACTCTTCAGCTAATTTTTTGAATGGTGCATCATAATCCATTATCATGCTACCTAATCTAGGGAAACTTTGATCGCATTGTGAGTGCACCATTTCATAAGCTGCGTTAAAAAGTCCCAGTACCGCTTTCCGGTCTTCTACCTTCGAAAGTAATATCATAAGCGATACGTACGTACATACTAAATCTAAGTAATTCTTTGTTACTTCAAAATTGACCGTTATGTCGAGGTGCACTTGAAAGGCATCCATGCTGGTAAGGAGTTCGCTAACGTTATCTTTGAAATCTAATAAATCTACGAAAGTGTAGTAATATAAGGACAAGGATTTGATGATTTCATTACGAATATTGTGCAGAGGTTGGAGAGTCTTTATGTCGGTGTTCGGGAATCGCCGGACGATCGCTTTGATGGACGACTCCAAATTCTTGTCTGAGAGGAATCCGGGCTTGGATTTCGCATCACCGCATGCCTTCTTAATGTTGTAGATTCTTGTAAGCATGCCCACTCCTCGATCGTTAAGGATCAGCAGCTTCTCGGCTAGCTTTTGCTCGGAATGTCCTTGGCGGGACATCATGGCTTTCATTTATTACCTGTAAGTTATACATTGTTTGCAAATGTGTAAGATTTCATGATTTGTTTTTACTGATAATAAAATATTAAAATAGTTTCCTAGATTTAAGTATAATAAAAATTACTTAAAGATATTTTGGTTTATCTTTATTGGTATATATTCTTGAATTTTGAATTTAAAGTTATATGTAGTGTGAAGGTATGCTCCCCCCCCCCATCATTAGTAAATAACCGCAAACCGTACCGACAGAAAAATCAAATGACTCTTCTATAACTTAAATTGGCCAGAAAAATAAAATAACAATAAATTGCTCGTGATCGTCATTAGTGGTA
>JAWQRP010001347.1:0-19652 GCA_033557875.1 Quadriops clusia | reverse complement strand
GACGATTATGCCTAAAGCGACGACCATGTATTAATTAATAATAATACAAATAAAAGCAAATTTGGTGCCGTTACAATATATATATATAACAACAACAAATTTAGTTAGGTAAGTGTGGGACTAAGAAATTATTTTCTACTTACAAAAGACAGGTGCTAAATATAATCAGTTGGACACCTACAAAATGGCGTCCCCACCATTTTACGCCAGATGAGTGACGTGTCTTACCGACCCGGCAGCAGGTGGTTGTAGTGGTGGTGCGTAGTTTAAATTACATCTATTCTTATGCTTATCAACTAAATATACGTACATTAAGTTAACATCATCTTTATCTCTCTTATTATTCATACTGTTTTCATCTACTCATATTTAAAATGATTCTAAGAAAAATCTACAGTCAATTTTATGTTGGATGATTCTATGTTTAAGCTTTATTTTTGTCTTGGCAATATAGCTGAATGACCCGAAAAACGAGTCCTTTTTTTTTAGGAAATAAATAAATGAGCAGAGGTGCCAGAAAGTATAGTTTATTTTGACGAATATCTAAAATTAAAACTTGTATCGATATAAATTAACTAAACTTAACGCGATTGGCCAAGTTACGTTCCTAGTTTAACAAGAAAATATCTTAAAACCGAAAATAAGTAGATAAAGTACTTGATAAATAGAATTCCAAGGCTCAACGTTGTCAACTAAGTCCGGAGCCGACGGCAGCAGCAAACCATCAACCGTCGACAGCAAATGAATGTTGAACAGCAGCGGAATATGACGAGCAGGAGCGGAGCTTTTCTAAATGATCATCCAAATGACGAGCAGAAGCATAGCTTTTCTAAATAATCATTCAAATGGTGAGCAGGAGCGTGACCATGACGAGCAGGAGCGGAGTTTTCTTAAATAAACATCCAAATGGAGAACAGGAGCGTGACCATGACGAGCAGGAGCGGAGTTTTCTTAAAATTCAACCCTTGTTCTTGACAAGACGGTTTCGTCTCTGAAAACGTCTATTATTTTTTTTCCATGGCACTAGTATAAAAATAATAGAGAACTCAACATACCCCCGGCCATGTTATCTTCTAGGTAACATAAAAAAAGTTATTATAATAAAAAATTAACTCAAAACTGATGCGTGCGGGAAAGCCGCTAACTTTGTTATTGGTCGATCATATTGCCCTTGATTTGTTTTAACGGTACAAACTCGTACCTTACCATCTGGTCCCGGGTGAACTTTAATTATACGACCAACCTGCCAAGTCTGAACTGGGGTTGGTTCGATCGAGAGAACTAAGTCACCGATTCGGAAATTTTGAGATTCACGTTGCCATTTCTTTTTACTTTGCAAAGTATGTAAGTACTCAGTCTTCCATCGACCCCAAAAATGTTGTACAAATTGTGACATTAATTGCCATCTAGAAAGTAAATTTTCACGTGTATCAGTGATATCATGAGAAGGGAGCGCTAACAAGGACGCTCCTGTTAAAAAATGACCCGGCGTAAGGTAATCTAAATTATCTGGAATCGAGTTCAAAGGGCATAATGGTCTCGAGTTTAAAATTGCTTCGATGCGACAAAATATAGTTGCAAGTTCTTCAAAAAAGAAACTTCGATCTCCAGCTATGCGTTTTAAATGAAATTTGGCAGATTTAACTACCGCTTCCCACAGTCCACCAAAATGAGGTGCGTGGGGAGGATTGAAATGCCATACTACCTCTTGAAAACTGTACGCATTTTCAATAGTGTTCTGTGTAGTAGTGCTACAAAGAAAATTTCGAATTTCCTTTGCGGCACCTACAAAATTCCGCCCACAATCGGAGTAAACATTCGAAGGCAACCCACGACGGGATACAAAGCGATCAAAGTTAGCGAGAAAGGCCTTGGTAGTTAAACTACTCACCAACTCTAAATGAACGGCCTTGGTAGACATACACACAAAGACGCATAAGTAGGCTTTAGAAGTTGGAGAGTTTCGGCGACGACCTTCTTTAATAGAAAATGGACCAGCGAAATCAATGCCCACATTTACAAATGGTCTACCTTGTTGAAACCTGGATACAGGTAAATTTCCCATTATTGTGGTAGAAGCAGTAGCGGCAAGCTTGTAACAACGAACACATTTGAAAATTCTATATCTGATGACACGTCTAGCTGATAGAATCCAATACTTTTGATGAATTAGTGCTTGTAACAACTGAGGTCCCGCATGTAAATAAATACGGTGGTAATGATCAATTAGAATACTCGTGAAATGAGATTTACCTGGCAACAGAACAGGGTGTTTCGCATCTGAGGACAACGGAGAATTTTGAAGTCGTCCTCCAACTCTCACGATACCCTGTGCATCTAGAAATGGGGAAAGTGATGCCAATTTTTTTGGTATAATACGATTCTTAATTTGTTTTATCTCTTTTGAGAAGTGGATAGTTTGTATCAGCCTTAAACAAATTAAGTTAGCCCCACGTAATTCATCCAAAGAGAGTGCGCCTAATTTGCGTTCGTCATATCTTAAACTGGCATTTCTCTTAAACCTGAGAATGTAAGCGAGAACTCGTTGCATTCTGGAGAAAGAAGAAAACCGTTCGAGAATTTCAATTTCTGGGGTACTTTCAACTTGTGCTGAAAGAAGTGTTGCGTCCTTAGTTTCCGGAACTGGACGTTTCGAATAAAAACAAGCGGGTTTGATCGGCCAAGTTGACTGATCGTTCAATAAAAAGGCTGGACCGGTGAACCAAGTGTCATTTGCGGAAAAATCAAGCGCGTTCTGGCCTCGCGATGCACAGTCTGCTGGATTGAATTCGGAAGGTACATGAAACCATTGACCTGAGGAAGTAATTTTTTGAATTTTAGAAACTCTATTTGCCACGAAAGTCTTAAGCAGGTGCGGGGATGTGGTGAGCCATGCCAATACTATTGAGGAATCGGTAAAGCAAAACATGTTAGCTGATAATTTCGTAAGAAAATTGTCATAAGTCTTAAGTAAATGACAAAGAAGAAGAGCTCCACACAACTCTAATCTAGGAATGCTGATCGTCTTCAAAGGGGCTATCCGCGTTTTTGCTGCTATTAATGAGCATTTATTTTTACCCTTTAAATATAGGCAAGCAGCATAACCATTGGAGGAAGCATCACAAAATCCGAAAATTTCAATCTTCGTACTTGACTTCTCGAGAATGTATCGCGGTATTTTAATACTATTTAGATGTACAAGTTCTGAGTAAAAGATAATCCAAGACTCGTGCAGTTCCGAAGTTAAAGGTTCGTCCCAATTTAATTTACTTTGCCATAAAGATTGCATAAATCTTTTAGCGTTGAAGATAACCGGAGCAAGCCAGCCCACCGGATCATAGATGCGCGCTATTGATGCCAAGACGGAGCGTTTTGTGAATGACGTATTCTGAAGAGTCACTTCAAATAAGAAATTATCGGATTTCGGATCCCACTGAACCCCAAGTACTCGTAAAATATTATTAGAATCGGAAAATGTTAAAGGATTGTTTGCAAAATCTTCTTGATGATCTAGTAAAATCTCTGGTGAATTACTCGACCATTTGGCCAAAGAAAAACCACCACATTCCAAAAGTGAAATCAATTCCTGTTTCAAAATCTTTGCCTTATCTATTGTGTCCGCTCCGGTTAAAATGTCATCAACATAAATAGAAGTTAGAAGAACCTCGGATGCTAAAGGAAAATGTTTACCCTCGTCTGAGACCAGCTGTCTCAAAACCCTCATCGCGAGGAAAGGTGATGGAACCAAACCATAAGTAATTGTGTTTAATTGGAACTGTTGAATCTCTTCTTCTGAAGTGTTTCTCCAGAGTATATGCTGAAAACAGCGGTCCTTTGGATCTACCAAAATCTGACGGAACATTTTCACAATATCAGCAGTGAAAACTATGGGAAAAAGACGGAAGTTAGCTATAATCTGAGTAATGTCTGCTTGTAGTTTAGGTCCAGTATAAAGATAATCGTTAATAGAACCGTTATTGCACTTCGCGGAACCATCAAAAACTACTCGAATTTTACCAGTTGGATCGTTTTCCTTAAACACTGCATGATGTGGTATGATATATTTAGCCGGTTGACACGTTACTTCCATGTGACCCAAATTTTGATATTCAGCCATGAAATTTGAATACGATTGATAGAGTGAAGCACTTAAAATGAAACGTTTTTCTAGATTTCTAAAACGTTTCGAAGCTTGATACTTAGAATCTTGAAGTAAAGGAACTTCACCTTTGAAGGGAAGAGACACAATGTAGCGACCTTCTGGATTGCGCATGTGTGTTTTACAAAAGTGCTCTTCTGCAGCGTCGTCATCAGGATTGACAACATTAAGAGGACCGGGTTCTTCAATCTCCCAGAACCGTGCAACTAAATCTTGCAAAGATTCTCCTGCATCAGTAAAATTTACTAAATATTCAGTTTGAGAAGGCTGAGAAAGTTTCCCAGTTACTACATAACCGAAAATTGTAGGTATTGCGGAAAGTTCATTTATGATAGGAAGTGCAGGATAAAGTATTTGTGAATATAAGTCTAAACCTAACAAAAAATCAACAGGACTCGATTCATAAAACAATGGATCGGCGAGAGTTATGCCTGAAAAAAGAGTTAATAAAGATGAAGATAGCGATGCCTTGGGAAGGTTTGAAACAATAGTCTCCAAAACAATTGCTTCAGTGAAAAGAGGCGCATGCTGACAAACTCGAGAAAATAATGTACATCCAGCCTTAAACTTGGCGGAAGTCTGACTGCTGCTGACGGTGTTAATTTTAATAGGGAATGGTGATTGTTTCAATCCCAATTGTTTTGCCATGCGTGCAGTGATAATGGAACAATTTGACCCGGTGTCTATTACCATACGGATGGGATGCAGTTGTTTGTCATGACCTAAAATAGACGCAACAGCAGTTTGGAAGACAGTAACAGTGTGCGAAGTATGTTGGGACATGACTGTAGTTTCTTCAGTGAGTGCGTTTTCTAAAATCGGTTGATGAGTCTCGTCAGAAGAATTGGGTTCTACCTGAAAGTGTAACATGGTGTGGTGTCTTTTATTACAGATCCGACAATTGGATTTTGATGCGCAGTGAACAGTGCGATGTTTATCCGATATGCAGTTGTAGCATGTGGTTTTAAATTTCAGATTGCGTAACGCGTCGTAACGTTCTCTAGGCAGAAGTGCTTTGAACTTGGGACAAGCGTAGATTAAATGAGAAGCGTTACAAAAGATGCATTTTAAAGTGACACTTGAAGGAATCGTATCAGTAAACAGGGTTGTTTTCCGGACAGATTTCACTTCCTTAGAAACCTGTTTCTCATTCCTGTTGATATTTGAGGCTTCAAGAATTTTGCACTGTTTGCGCAGAAACTCTAATAATTGCTTCAGAGTAGGCATGTCGGAATTTGTGGCGATTTCAGACTCAAAACGCGTTCGAATAGTAGTGTCTAAAGATCTAAGTGTTAAATTCAAAACAAAAAAACCTGCTAAGTTTGGGATTTTCATTTTTTCAAGAGCATTAAAGTTTTCGTGAACATGTGCAATAAAATCTTGAAGGGTTTCTATTGAAGGTTTGGTGTATAATGGCTTTATGTTTAACAAATTGTCAACATAGTGTGTCGATAAAATGCGATCATTATTGTACCGATCTATGAGTGCTTTCCAAGCATCTTCATAGGAGTTGGATAGAACTGGAAAAGGTTTGATAATTGCCAATGCAGATCCGGAAATGGAATTTATTAAGTAATGATACTTTTGAATATTCGTTAAGGAAGGGTTTTGATGGACCAATGACAAAAATAAATCTCGAAATTCAGGCCAATCTGTAACCAAGTTGCCATCAAAGGTTGGCAACTTAATTGCAGGTAAGCGAATGTGAGAGCGTTCATTTGGACTAGGTGGTGTGCTAAGTTCCTGATGGATTATAGTTATCTCGATGAAATATTTTTTGATAAGTGAAACTTTGTTCTCTACATCTTTTAATTGGTCCAATTGATTGATAACCAACAATATGTCCCGAATTTGATTTTTGCAATCATTGGCAGCTGTGAGTGCAGAAGTGTTTAGCGTATAATGTGCAAAAAAGGAGCCAATTTGACTGACATCCCTTTTTGCAACTTTGGCTGCACTAAGAACTTCCTCAACATCACTAAAAATGTCATTCAAACGTAACCTAAGAGAGTCCAAACGAACAATAAAGGACTTAAGCTCTTCTTCTTGATGGGCCATTATGAGTGAATTTCGTCAGAATAAAGCATACGATCCGGCTCGAAGGACCAAATGTATGACCCGAAAAAACGAGTCTTTTTTTTTAAGAAATAAAAAAAAATGAGCAGAGGTGCCGGAAGGTATAGTTTATTTTGACGAATGTATAAAATTAAAAATTATGTCGATATAAATTAACTAAAACTAACGCGATTGGCCAAATTTACGAAATTCCTAATTTAACAACAAAATATCTTAAAATCTAAAAAATAGTAGATAAAATACTTGATACATAGAGTTCCAAGGCTTAACGTTGTCAATTAGTCCAGAGTCGACGGCAGCGAAATATGACGAGCAGGCGGCTTTCTCAAATAAACTTCAAAATAGCGAACAGGAGCGGAGTCACGACGAGCAGGAGCGAGTTTTCATTTAGATGGCGAACAGAAGCGAGTTTTCTTAAATTACCATTTAGATGGTGAACAGAAGCGGAGCCACGGCGAGCAGAAGCGAGTTTTCTTAAATTACCATTTAGATGGTGAACAGGAGCGGAGCCATGGCGAGCAGAAGCGAGTTTTCTTAAATTACCATTTAGATGGTGAACAGGAGCGGAGCCACGACGAGCAGAAGCGAATTTTCTTGCAAATTTTTACTCTTGTTCTGACAAGACGGTTTTTTGTTTATTTTTCTAAAGCGTCAATTATTTTTTCTCATGGCACTAGTCAAAAAAAAAATAATAGAGAACTCAACAACAAGTGTTGAAAACAATAATGATGATATTTAACAACTTTCAAATAATGATAATTTTCACGGTATCAAACTCCTGTTTTAATGCACTATTATTAGCAAAGTTGTACATAGACTCCTATTTTTAATATGTGATTTATCAATAGATATTTCGGACCCAGTATGGCAATTATTTTTACATATTCGAGAAATTCTTCAATTTTCATGTAAGGAAAAGAACAAAAATTTTTACGGTGTAAAATTTAATCAAATTTGTTCCCCTGATGAAGCGACTGAAGTCGCGAAACCCGTTGGGTAAATAAAATGTTTTAAAAGAGAAGAAAGGAATATTTAATTAATTACCTCACTAATTCCCAAGAAATCATACAAAATTAAAAAAAATCCAAGAATCACATATTATAAAAAAACTATTCTCCTGTAAGCTTACAGGCCACAAAGTTACCAGATAAAGTACTATAATTTTACAGAAATTTTTTTCCTGTGTAACATGGAAACGTTATATAGTAACAGGCTTTACACCCGAACGCTTCAAATGATAACGGGAATACAGACGAAATAACCAAAATATAATATTAGCAAGTTAGCAAAATCAACAAGAAAACCAGATGATGAGAAAAGTAGAAGTAGAAAGTTTATTTGGTAATTTGTACTACACCCACATATTCCATTTGTGTACATTTTTATTTTTGTATAGGTTTTTAGTAAAAGACTAGAAGAAAATAGGGTTGAATTAGATGAATCCCAATGGAAAATACTCCATCACCAATTTCTAACTTCAAAACCTTAGTCAATCTCAAGTTTGCTAGTAGTTACCCCTTGACGGTTAAGTGGAAATTTTATGAAGTAGACATAAAACTGTATATTTTTAATATTAATTTGTTTTTAATGTTTTAGTGAAGAATTGTGTTTATGTTACTTATATGTCATTTACCGCTTATCTGTTTTATATCTTTCATAATAAAATTATTTTTCGTGGTAGGAGGTTCCTGGCATTGGAAGAAGCGATCACAGAACCTCAGCAATCTCTTCCAATGGAGAAATTGGATAAATAGCAATGGTTGAGATAGATTTAAAAAATAGTTTCAAATCATTTAATCAAATATATCAATCTTTGGCCAAATGACAAAGAACTAATGCGGCCCGAGAAACTTAGGAGAAGCAGTTTTCAAACTTTTTCCTAAATTGTTTGGAATGTCCATATCGCGGAATTATTCCCTAAAGGTGAGAAGCGATGAGAGGTAGTTTGTCACTGAAGCTCAGCAGTCTCATCCCGTGGACTAGATTTAAACCTGCTAGTAGTTGATTTTGACTAAATAGCAGAGGTTGAGATGATTTAGATATGTGAAATATTTTATTGATTTTTTAAAATTATTATTATTATTTACATTAATATAAATGTTTTGTAGATATTTTTTCTTGATTTATTACGATGTCATTTTAGTTTTGTTAATAAAATGATTATTTATTGTCACTGATGTCAAGGAAGTGTTTGTAGTGTAAAATGTATAATATGTTTAAATTATATATTTCGCATTAAAATCATTTTCTTAAAACATATAAAACATAAACAGGACCGCCTTATATATATGTTACAACTACATATCAAATTTACCCATTCAACACGTTAGGTGTACGAAATCGTAACGTACCATCAACTGTCACATTTGCGTACGTAACGCGGAACTCAAGGTAACGTATTTGTGATGAATATATTTTCACATGCGGATATACATGGGGGCATCCACATGGACAAAGGAGAATGGATTCGAGTAAAAGTTCACATATACATATATAACTTAAAGATCTATTTCATTTTTAAACGTTACAATTTTTATAGGTAGGTTCAAATAATTACATGTTTCTTACACTTAGAACACTAGACTACTGATTACACTTTACTGACTGGTCTGGTCTGATCTGATTCGATCTAATCTTAACTGATCTTCACTGATTCTGATTCTGATCCCTCTGCTGTAGATTTGGGACGTTTATATACTGTTTTAACGTGGATGAGAGTAAGTTAATTTGGTAAAATCTGCGTAATCACAAAATGATTAATAACGATCCATGAGTCATCCATATGTTGCAGGGTCTGTCATTATCTTTCCGACACGTCCACGAAATATGCAATTTCGTGGTTATAACACTTGTTGTGATTCATTTATGCTCTTAATGTTCGGTAATTATACAAATTAGTCATTCATTAATGTTCCTAATGTTCCGTAATTATTCAAATTAGTTTTAAACCAAAGTCCTTGATTTTTTCGCAATTCTACGTCTTTACATTTGACAACCCCCTCCTCGGAAAAGCGTCGTCCCGGCGCTTACCGTGTCTGATAATGGTAGTAATCCCGTTCTGACGATTCTCCGAGAATCTGTTGTTGAATCGTGAATACTACAAAGTATGGAAAGCTCAATTTTTTTCAAAATTTTAAATCATAATTCTTTTTGCGTGTCACAGTATATATTACATGTCCCAGCAGTTTTTAACGTGTTTTTACTTATCAATTAAAGAAACCAAAGACAGGAACAAAACTACCCGATAAGCAATCACAGGAAACCCTTTGTTACCCGCATAGACGGAAGTCTTATCGCCTCGCCCGTGCCTTAGGAGTCGGTACTTCATATACTATGTTTTCAAGAGCAAATCTCAGTGGCGTCTGGTTTGGTGGCCCAGTCGGGTCGTCGAACCAGATGACACTACTTAGTTTTTAGGGCTTAGGCTTTGCCGTTAAGATGCTTCCCTGCCAGTTTGCAATTAAGTTTTAATAGTTAGGAATTTTCAAGACAACTTACAACTAAGTGTGTGTGCAATACCATTCAAGCAAAAAAAAACAAACTTTACAAGTCAACCGTGTTAACATCAAACAACTTTAACATCAAAAACTTCTACAAGTGAATCTAAAATTTAAGTGAATCTAAGTTTAGTGTAATTTAAAGTAAATACTAGTCGTCAGCGCTTCCAGGGGTCGTTTCCATGTATTAGTATAGCTACGTTAGTCTACCGCCTAGCTACATTAGTCTACCGCCTAAGTCTGCATCAATTTTAACGTCATTCAACGTAAGTACCATTTTTTACTTATCTCCTATAAATTGTTCTGTAAACAAGGCGTCGATTTTCCTTCAACTTTTAAGAACTTATCACACGCCAAAAGCGGATTTAATGACTATTATCCGATGTCCTTGTTAACAGATCGATTTTACATACCGGCTCTACGAGTCTTTAAGGCTTTTTCTATTCCCGTTCAATTGTATTCCGTCCCTCGTAAAAAAGTGTATTTATTTTAATATTACGCAACGTCGGTCTTGCCATGATTCCCGCGTCCGTACTTCAGTCACCGCAACATCTGATGACTCACCGCGGCAATTAATTTGTTTATTTACATGCGGTCCTGTGTGTTGCTTATCGCTCTATGAGTTACTCTTAATCACGTACGCATCCCGAATCACCGTTACAAAGATTTAACTTAACTCTCTCTCTAAAATTATCCACTTTACCGTGAAAATAGCCTTCCCCCGGGTAACGTTGGCACATCGTAGTTCGGTTCGGAGAATGGGTTGAGCATGGACACATATCCCGAAGTTGTGGGTACTGTTGGCAACTGGTCGCGTGGGCTTCTTGCTACAGGCGTGAGATATCCAGATAAGGTTCCTTCGCTGCCGCTGGTGGCATAAGGTTCCACTTGTAGTTCACAGGTGGATGATGGCGAAGGTAACCCCCGAGCTAGCAGAGCAGGTCGTTCCGGTGTTCCTGGTCCTGGAGAAAACGATCGCATCTCCATTTGGCGTCGTAAGTCCGGTGCACTCCGGTAATAGTTAGAAAGCGGTATTTCTTGACAATCCTGGCAACATGTAGAAACGACGTACGGTTGTCGTTGCTTAATTTTCCAAAGTCCCGCCACCAAAAGTATGGTGACAATAATCGCTGAATTGGGCAATACCATCGGAATGACGTAATTTGGTATGACCTTGCCTCCTATGGGCACCCAATTTTTATCCAGACATTCATCTAAGTCATCGCATTGCGGATTTTTTCTTTCGTGGCTTGACACGCGAATAGCTTTTACCGCGTTCCACTCCATGGGGATTATCCTTGTCACTCTAGGCGTTTTCAGGTCTGACGTACCTGGAATATTCGGATATAGTTCTGCTCCAGTCTCCAATATGGTTTTACAACCACACGGTAGTTCCACTAGGTCCGCCCCAATTCTTCGTCCATAGGGTTGTGGTTTAACAGTTTCATTTCGACAGACGATCGTCGGTCCACTGGTTGTGGGTGGTACCAAAAACTTATTGCATCCAAGTTGAGTGATGGGTTGAATGCTTGATTCCCTCGGCTTGCAGGTCAATGGACATTGTTCTCTGAAGTCCTTGGCTGACTATCCATTGAGAACGAGTCTCGCACAGTTCACGCTATGCAAGTGTGCGTTGTAAACTTCCGTTACCAGACATAATTCATCCCTCAATGGGTCGCACTGAGGTAGAAATAGGTGATATCTTCTTTACAGCGAAGTTTACGGGTGACACGTCCATCGAACATAGTTGATCTTCCCACACGAAACTTGGTGCTATCAATCGTCTTATGGACAGACCTCGCAGGTTGGTCCACACTACTGGAATTTGGATTCCAATGATTCCTGAAGTTTGGGACAGGGAACACTCCACCAATGGCAAGGCCTAGAACTTCGTCAAACTATCCAGTGCTGACTCAAATCCTGCCCTGATAACCAATTGCAAATGTGGTGCTATTTGGTCTTGCAAGTGCTCCAGCGGAACTATTAGTGGTGACAATTTCCTCGTCTGACACATGTTGACTATGGTCTGTGTCCTGAGAGTTGTCTGCTGCGCACTCTGAAGGATTCGTGTGATTGTTTCCAAAGAGTCGCAATCGGTGATATTTGCTCGGTTGGATTTCTCAGTCTTATGGATGTACTCGATAACCCTGTAGTTTCTTGCCTGCATACGCTTTCTTAAGATGTCCAGCTCTTCTTCGGAAGAAAATATATGTTTCACGTGTGATCTGGTAATCACCTGATAGGCCCATAGGTCTCCGTCATCTTCTAGAAGTGGGGAATTGCTGATATCCTGCGCCAGGGTCTTGTCCAGCGGTAGTGGTTCCAAAAGATTCCCGGTGATTCGGTCGCAAACAGATGGATTCGGCAAATGGTAGTGCAAGCTCTTAAAACCGGCTCGTCATACAAACGTATATTGAATAAAAGAGGTACTGTCGCCTCGTAGAACGTTACGTTGGGCATACGTTGTACGTATGCCCTCGTGATAACTTCAATGGTCGCCGAAATCTTTTTTATTGTTAGTAAAATTAGTATACATAGTGTAGTAACTATAAAAATAGACATTATCCCTTTAACCTTTATAGTTAGTTTTCTTAATTTATTATTATTAATAAGCAACCGACACCTTATTAAATGCTGTAACAAGATAATACTTGATTATTACCTGATACTTGTTTGTGGTCCTTAAGTTGAGAGGAAATTACTGTGTCCAGCTTAATTCTAGGCGGCTGGTACCGCAAACTTTTTGATATCGCAGGCCATTCCTGCCGCCAAGACTTCTGAACTATGAGGCTTTGTAGAAATCTTGGACTTTTCATTAATCCTTACTTTAATAAACCTTTATACTTAAAACTTTTACAAATAAGTTCCTGAGTGACGTCCAGCTGATGGTTCTTTTTAGTCAAATGCCAATATTCTTGTGGATCCAATAAGTACTTTACTAACCATCTTCGGTGAACGACACTCAGAGCCTCTCCCACGTGGTCGCCCTGTTACAAATCCGGAAGGTCCCCGACAGACTATACTTAAGTCTGTAAAAATACTTAAAATTCACATAATACATTCTCTTTTCACATAATATTAATTTTTCCTTTTTAGTGCAACTCATCTCCTTAGTATCTTCTTTTACCATTCATCATCTGGTTCGCTCTGCTTACTGGGTCGTTGGGGGTATTTCCTGTCCTGCTGACTGTCAAACTTTACATTAATCATTTGGCCGTTAGGCAAACTAATCTTCCCATGTGAGGTTTTAATTAGTGGGGAACTGGTGTTGAGTTAAACGGTTTCGCTACCTTCTCGGAGTTTGCGTATCTTCAGGTATTTATAAATTAAATAACAAAAAACTGTCAGCCAAATTAACGTTCCGAGTACGCAGAACACAGTGGTACTGATCAATATAGCTTCTGTCCCCGAGTTGTATTCGAATGCTTTTGTTACTCTTAATGCCGCGAAATAAGTCCAAAATCGTTGCTTGAATATTAAATATACTACGGTCACGGTAAGGAGGACGTTCCACCAAAATAGTAAGGTATCTCCCGTTCTCCCTTATACATCTACATAACTTTGTTGTAGGAGGGTCCTTTCCAGGTTCTGGACTAACGTGGTTCCTCTGGGGTCGGCTGTTGATAAGTTCAAATGGGGTAGGGTGAGCGTCCAATTTGGGTTTAAGCACTTCGTTAAGTTTACCTTTCTAAGGGGTTTAGCACGAACGATTGTAAATTTGACCATACCGCTGGTGTACGCTCCCGGCGCCCTAGGTAGCGAAGGAGGGCCCCCCACCGTCGGAAAAACCCGGTGCGTTTAAAAGAACCGAAAAATAAAAACGGACGCGACCCACTGTGGTTGAGAATATGTTCTGTAGGTAGATGGATGTATAAACAAGGCACGATAATAAGAGGCAAGAGCAAGGACTTACCAGAATCTCTGTGAAAGGGCTTCCTCCTGGTCCCCGCTGTTCCGCCAACAAGCACGCGCTCTCCAATCGGTTAAGGGCTCGAATGGCCGGTACCAAGCACTACACACGCTCGCGATCGCCGCTCGCAACTTGTACAAAACACTTTTAGGGTTTCTCTAAACGACCCACTCGCGAGAACGTTTTCTTCGAACGCCTCTCCTAGTCGCAGGAATTGTTGTCTTTCTCGCAAGACGTCTCATTCGATTCTGGCCGGCTTTACGGAAAAACTTGTACAGGATCGGAGTCAAAATGGATAAAGGGAAACAGTAATGTATTCTCAACCACTTATTCACCCCGAGTAACCCCCCACAAGTAATCCAGCTACCACCCAAAATATCTTTACCGCGCCGTAAACACAACGGGAGTTCCCAACAGCTGGTAATATATGAATTGTTTCAGGTTGTTTTCTTCTTTTATTTTGGCATGAAAAACGCTTCAGGATTATTTCTGTTTCTCCCGACATTAACTTGCAGTCGCACGGTAGTGCTATCTGCAAGGATCCCGGTTGGGTATAAACGGACTTATTCAGCCTCTTGATTCCTGTCGGACATTTCGTATAGGTGTCCAGTCGTGGGTGCGTATTTAGAAATATGTTTTCTTGAATTTCAGTGACGTGCATGGCATCTGCTGCAGTACACGTGATTGGACAAACTTCGCCTAATTCGTTTACTGTCGCTCCCATGAACATTCTATAAGCACACTGTGATCCATTAATCGCATCCTGGGAGAACCTCGGTAGGTAGCACAACTTGTCATGATATAGTCGACAGTGGTGGAGATTCGCCCCGCTGATAGGACGCATGCTGACAACCTTTCCGTGCGTATTTCTCGAGACCGCCAAATACATGTGGTCGTGCAGGATGGTGCACGTCTGTTCTTTCCACGCGAATGGTGTGGTCACTACCTCGTGCAGACTCCAGGTCACTCCAATTTTGACGATCGGTATTTTAACATAAATATACAGATGGGTGGCCGAAAACGTGCAGTCGCAAATTGGTAACTGATAATATCTTGAGATTTCACTATGTGGTATAGTGATGCTATACCCCGATATCTTCAACTGCAGTTCTATCAGTTCCTTGGTTAGTATATCCGGAGTTAAGATATTACTTGGTATTATGTGTTGCCTACACGCGTTCATGATATTGTTGTTTTTAAGAGCATCGACCACAGCAATCAGTTTCCGCAAATTATTGTACGAATGTACCGAAACTTCTCTCACGAGTCTGTTGTTATCCAATCCGGACATCCTCTTACGAATTTTTCCACGTCTTTCTGTAGTCCATCCCAATAGTATCTGTTGCGAATGCGATGGAAGGATTTTGTAAACCCTAAGTGCCCTGACATGGGTTCACTATGGTTGGTGTAAAGGATTTCTGCTACCATGCCTCTGGGTATCACTAAAAGTAGATCGTTGCCGTCGATGTTTGTATTCGTTTTATATAAAATTCCTTCACGCAGGACGAAACCTCGAGCTCGTCGGTTAATTGTGACTGTTGCATCCTGAGGAGGTTGTAAAGCATCAATCAATTGTTTTAACCGAGGGTCCTCTAATTGTAGATCGACCAACTCTTGACCTTCCAGCAGTAGGGAAATTACATGTTCGTCAGCTACTTCTATCTTATCCAGAGCAGAGGTGGATAGCTCTTCAGCCTCAGTCGCTTCCGGTGCTGTCGGCTCACGTATCGGATGTCTAGACAGACAAACTGCATCCTGGTGCAAGCGTCCACTCTTGTGCACCACGGTATACTCATACTCTGACAGTTTAATGGCCCATCGGGCTAGTCTCCCTGTAGCTTCTCTTGTATGTTTCAAGTAACATAGGGCATGGTGATCGCTAATCTAAATCTAAATCTAAATTTGTTATCTTTTTTCCTCACTAATACAACCGGCGATGACCAAGGAGACACACTCTCCCTGATCACTCCGTGTTCTAACATATCATCCAACTGCTCTTTAATAATTTCTCTTTCCTTTTGTGATACTATAGAGTATATGGTTTTGATTTAAATGGCGGGGCGTCCCCCGTGTTGATCACATGTTGCACTAAATCTGTACATCCCATATCTTTTGTTTCTGTAGCGAAAATGTCGCTATATTTCCTTAATAATTCCCTCAACTTAGCGTCCTCTTGTGCGCCTAGCGCTGTTTCGATGTCGGTGTCAACTTCTTCTTCTGTGCAGTTTAAATTTATTATTGGTAAGTTCCTGAATGCTATAGGCAAGGATACCTTAGGGGTCACCTTACCTATTGCAGTACCCTTAAATAATTTTATGGGTATCCTTCCTAAGTTGCTTATCTCTATGCTATCACTATCACTATCTAATTTACTTCTTAAGGCTAATTTATTCCTCGTTGGAAATCCATGATTTATATTTAAATTAATGGTATCGTATTGACGCGTATTCGGCGATAACGGGACCACCACATTGTTCTACGGTCGGATGACTGTGCCTTGATTAATTGTTATTTTATTACTAATTTCTTCTGTCTTTAATTGCAACGTGGCTAACTCATCGGTTGACAATTCATATTCAATTTCCCTTATCTGGCCCTTTTCGTCTTTTATTCGTAAGTTACGTTCCACGAAGTCAATAACCGCTTCGTGCTTTGCTAAGAAGTCTACTCCCAATAACAGAGGTTGGGGTAATTTTTCCACTACGTACGTTTTAATGTTAATTGTAAAATTATCAAAATTAATCGCCACTTTGGTTTCTCCCAACACAGGGAATCTATGTTTGTCTGCCGTCGTTATATGCACCGTCTTAGGTTCTTGGACTTGCCTAACAATCCGTCGTTCTACTAAACTAACACTCGATCCTGTGTCTACGATTATCCCTAAAGACATGCCGTTTACTTGTCCGTTAATGCACACGATCGTGGGTGTTCCTCCGTCCGCCGCACAACAATGGGTTTTTTTCCCGTTATCATCGTCAGTATCGCCCGGATTTACTGACGACGGTTCCCGTTTAAAGCCGGTGACGCATTCCGACTTCCCCCAGGGTTGGTGCCTCTGTTTGAGAATCCTCCCCTGAAGTTTCCTCTAAATCCGCCTCCGCGAATCAACGGCGTGCCACGGCAACTCGCTGCCATGTGTCCAACTCTCCCACAGTGGTACCACCTCGGTTTACCGTCTGTTGTACGGGTCATGGGCAGGCCCCTGGGTCGGAAATTGCCTCGAGAGTAACCCCCTCGAAAATGATTGTCATCAGGGCGAAATCGTCGGGCTCCTGCTTGATGATCTGTGTCATCAGGAACATTGCCCTTTCCCATTGGTGACTCTTGGAGTTTTAACTTTTCGTTGAATGAGTCCAGAGCTAATAACAGTTTATCGTTGGTCCCCAAGCGTTCTTCTTCCGCCAGCTCCGCGTCGTTCAACCGTCCAATACCGCTACCTTGAAAGTTGCTTCGGTCGCTCCGTTCCCCTTGAGTAAGGAATAGGCATACTTGTACGTTTTGTGCATCCCATTTTCAAAATATTCCACTATTTCTGGAAATGCCATGTTTTTGTCTACTTCTGCACACAATTCAAGAACATTATAGTAATAGGAGTAAATATCCTCGTCGCCCCTCTGTCGTCTCGCCAATAGTCTACTTTTGTTACTTCGGACTCTGTCTGTCTCCCCAAAACGTTGGAGAAAATCTCCTTTTACATCGTCCCATTTATTATTCTGATTTGCTGCGCCTACTACGTATTTATCGTACCAGTGATGGGCTGCGCCCAACATGAAATCCGGAAAGAACTTTAACTTATGGGTATTATCCCAATTATTTTGTCTGACTACGATTTCAAAATTCTTTATAAACTTATCGGCTTCGTTCTTACTCGGGTCAAATATCGTAGGCTGTTGGTATTTGGGCTTAGCTGGCGCCGTCCTAACGTCACTTATGGTATCATCCATTGTAGGTTGAATTATCTAAGCTGGTCTCTGGGAAGGAATGAATAAAGGAGGTAATCTCGTCCTCTTGGGTATCGCACCTGTTGGTACTGGTGTTCCTATTGGCGGTGACCTCGCGATTTTAGTGCTTTTCGTAAATGCTGTTGTTTCTAAAATTGTCTTCTCGGGTGATTCCTCTGACGACAATGTGGGTTGCGCGTCCGCGTATAAATTTGAACTGCTACCCGTATCGTTAAACAACCCTTGTTGTTGCAATATTAAATCTGCCCGTTCCGTGAGTGGCGTTTCAAGATAGTCGTCCCTACCTGAGTCGTTATCGTATTCGCGCGTTGCTGACGTACTTTTTTGCTTGACCGCCCCCGCGAATAGCTCGTATTCTGATTGCTCAAAAGTTATTGTAGTTTGCCCTTTTTCACCCTCTTCCCTTCTAGCTACTATTTTCCTAGGCGTATCCTTATAAGCTTTACTCCTTAGTTCGTAACTTTTATAATGAGACATAACTCATCTTTTATTCCCTTCTTCTTTTCAGGTCAGTGTATAGGAGTCCATAGTTGAGTTAATTCCATCTCAACTCTAGCAACTTTAATTTAGCCCTTTCTTCTTCGTTCCTTATTAGTTATTTAGTTTTTAAATTTTAAGTATATTTTAAGTTCAATTATGGGAAATTAAAATTTTATTTTCCATGTCTATCGCTTGTTTGCAACAAAATATATGTTACTCTCGCTTTCTGCAACGACTAGTTTCTTTTCTTACCCCGATACAATATTCCCTTAATTAAGCGTACACGATTTTATACATTTTGGAAAGCCGTTATGTTCAGAATTTTCCAACCCGTTATTAGAGCCTGCCCGGCGCCCCCACCAAATTTGTCACATGCGGATATACATGGGGGCATCCACATGGACGAAGGAGAGTGGATTCCAGTAAAAGTTCACATATACATATATAACTTAAAGATCTATTTCATTTTTAAACATTACAATTTTTATAGGTAGGTACAAATAATTACTTACATGTTTCTTGCACTTAGAACACTAGACTACTGATTACACTTTACTGACTGGTCTGGTCTGATCTGATTCGATCTGATCTTAACTGATCTTCACTGATTCTGATCCCTCTGCTGTAGATTTGGGACGTTTATATACTGTTTTAACGCGGATGTGAGTAAGTTAATTTGGTAAAATCTGCGTAATCACAAAATGATTAATAACGATCTATTAGCAATCCATATGTTGCAGGGTCTGTCATTATCTTTCCGACACGTCCACGAAATACGCAATTTCGTGGTTATAACACTTGTTGTGATTCATTTATGCTCTTAATGT
The DNA here is from genome assembly GCA_033557875.1 of Quadriops clusia. Lineage (NCBI taxonomy): Eukaryota > Metazoa > Arthropoda > Insecta > Coleoptera > Hydrophilidae > Quadriops > Quadriops clusia. The sequence goes on along the minus strand of JAWQRP010001347.1, from coordinate 741 downwards.
TCGGTAATTATTCAAATTAGTCATTTATTAATGTTCCGTAATTATTCAAATTAGTTTTAAACCAAAGTCCTTGATTTTTTTCGCAATTCTACATCTTTACATTTGACAATATCCCTCCATGAAAATGGTTCCCGCCCCTTTATTTTTTTAAAATTTATTGCTGAATTGTTTCTCTAGAATAGTCAGTGAAATAATATTGCCATAATCTGCCTCCGCCCCTTTATTTAACTTTGCTATAACGTTGTAGTGAGCAGTGTATCATATGTAATATATGATTGTATGGCATAAACTAGAGATAATTAACAAATTGGTTGTTATTTATAAGTGGGGGTTTGATGGCCCTAATGGCCAAGCAATGCATATACAGAAATGTACAGTGGGGGAGGATGCAAGCAGTTTTATTTCACCTTTGGTACATAAAATAATGACTCATGGACCGGAAATAATTCAGTTTGAGCTCTGATAACTGAGGGAATGGGGATTAATTAAACACATAAAAATGGCAGATGCCGGTTTAATACATTTATTGAACACTTTATCAAGTCGAAATTAGCAACAACACGAGATCAAATCAATTTGAGGCAAATGCAGTAACGTTAGACAAGTCTGTGTAATAAACAAATAATACAGGGAGCACTAGTAATTAGGTGTAACATTGAACAATAATCAGGAACTTTGAACACATAACAAGAAAATAGAAATAACATTGAGAAAGAATACAATACCGACCCCACTGTACAT
>JAWQRP010001346.1:0-19665 GCA_033557875.1 Quadriops clusia | reverse complement strand
AAATTAGTCGAAACTTCGTCTTAGTCAGCGTTTATATAAAATTTGTTAGTTATATTTTATAAAATTCTTTTATAAATAAAAGTATTTTATAAATAAAATTATTTTATAAATAAAATTATTTTATAAATAAAATTATTTTATAAATAAAATTATTTTATAAATAAAATTATTTTATAAATAAAATTATTTTATAGTTTCAGCACTAATTTATTATAGCGAGTAAGTTCTATTATAACCCAAAAATTGATACGAATTCGTGAATGAAAAACTTGGGTCCTTGTTTTTGATACGAATTTACTTTTAAGCTAAAATGCCGACACCCCAAATATCATTGATCTACCTCAAGTGATTTTGACGTATTGTGTATACAAACACCGCCGTGAATGTGTCATTTTTCCAAAAAAAATGACACGTTTTTAAACAAACTTTAAGCGTAAAAGATAAAGGCCCAAGTAAAAATACCCAAAACGTTGTATTGTATTCAACCTGGAACTTTCGATAAGGGAAATAAATTTTGCGCTAGCCTGTACGGGGGCGCCGCAATCGGCATCTACATAAATTATATCGCGAATAAAGGAGTCGAGGTAGATATTTAACACCTGGAATTCGATTCCGGGCACACACTTCCAATCCATTAAATCTCAATATATTCATTGAATCGCGCGACGTGTCGTCATCCAGTCCAGTTTTTCTAGGTCGTCGTGACATTTAAATGACGTTTTTATAACAGACCAAATCGCTGCTGCATCCGCATGTGATGCGAAAGTAATGAAATTGTTTTTTCGCGAACGAAATGAAATGTAAATAGAAGGTACCTGGAAAACAAATTATGTAATTTCAGTTAGTTCATGCGGCGACTGCAGTGGCGTTCGGAGAGTTTGTCGATACAAAATAAAGTCGAATTCAAATTAAGAGTTTTCTCTTCGAGCATATGAACATGAAACCATATGTAACGAAGCATTTTTGTATTTTTAACTTAATTATTGGTTTGCCGCGCTTTGTTACTAATTTTCTCTTGTTTTCTACATGTTTATTCTTTCTACCTATTCCAGAAGTATTCAATTTACAATCGTGCGTGTATTGTACGAATTTTGTTATATTAATAAACCTATATTTTCATTAAAAAACCCATACTTATTACGCGATTGTAGAATCCGGTAGTATCGACATTGCGACCACACATAAAATTCGTACCGAGTTTAGACATTCAGAATTTTACGCGAGCTAAAATCTCAACCCCTGTCTGAGCTTGTAAATAAAGCAGAAAAGTGAATACTGAATTTTTCGGTAAACGAGATGAAATTCTCTGTTTTTCATAGAAATGAGTCTACACCTACTTGTTGTCTTGTTTCGTCTTGGTCGACTTGCGGCCTTTCTGTCTTATACATGTAGATATATTGTTACGAAGGTTCGAAGGCTTTACAAGTAGGTGCCGAGGGGCGATATCAAAGCAAGCACGTGTGGGTCGCTTACGCTGCGCTGTTTGACTAGTGTTTGCAGATGCTAGTCGGCGAATCGCTTTGATCTAATTTCAAATAAGGTTTATCCAATTATTTTGCGCTAGAACCATTTGGAAGTTTCGAGAAAATAATGAATTAAAAGGGCCTCGTATATGGAAAAATGTACGAATTTTACATATTTATATACATATACATATTTGTATACGAATTTTATGTGTGGTCGCAATGCCGATGATACCGGATTCTACTATCGCGTAATAAAATACCCCTGAATTATTGTCGACAATGACTTGAGTATCGAAACTTCGAAATAACCTCACTTTACGACGTTGATTAGACACGTCCTCACCCTTCTGCCCTTTCATTTTGCACAATCGAACAAGCGATGCGTATTTTTCCTTGCATTCATTCATCATGTTAAATTCCCCGTTAATCTTAATAAATAATTCATTATGGCACCACAATCACTACTCAATTAAATCGGGGAATTAATAATTAGTTGCATCAACACGCTGTCAATCATGTAATGTTTTTGGCGTTTCTGCCGATTAATAAACATAACACAAATATGTAATAAATTGATAAATTCAATTCTGGATGAAATGGAGCGAATGATTAGTTTTATTGGCGCTGGCGTAACTCCCACTGCACTAGGACCACGACCTCCCTGTTGCTGGCGGCGACTTCCAATTTCGTTCCAGTTCCTTATTAGATCACCAAGTCGAGGCAATGCCTTTAATTATTATTATTTAAGTGAATAAGCTTGAGCTTTAATAATGTGTTTCGCAAGCGAAGGTATGCTTGGTAATTAGTAAGTACGAACCTAACAAGGAATTATTCGATACAGCACAGCTTCGAAGATTAAGGCCACCTTCTCAAGCATACACCTTCTTAGTCATATACCTTCTCAAGCATATACCTCCTCAATCGTATACATTCTCAATCATATACCTCCTCAATCATATACCTTCTTAATAATATACCTTCTCAATCATCTAGTTTCTCAATCATATACATTCTTAGTCATATACCTTCTCAATCATCTAGCTTCTCAATTATATATCTTCTCAATCATATACCTTCTTAATAATATACCTTCTCAAACAAATACATTCTCAGTCATATACCTTCTTAATTATATACCTTCTCAATCATATACCTTCTCAATCATATACCTCCTCAATCATGTAACTTCTCAATCATAAACCTTCTCAATCATATACCTTCTCAATCATATACCTTAACAATCATATACCTTCTCAATCATATATCTTCTGAATCATATAACTTCTCAGTTATAAACCTTCTCAATCATATAACTTCTCAATCATATACCTTCTCAATCATATACCTTCTCAATCATATACCTTCTCAATCATATACCTTCTCAATCATATATCTTCTGAATCATATAACTTCTCAATCATAAACCTTCTCAATCATATAACTTCTCAATCATAAACCTTCTCAATCATATACCTTATCAATCATATACCTTCTCAATCATATATCTTCTGAATCATATAACTTCTCAATTATAAACCTTCTCAATCATATAACTTCTCAATCATATACCTTCTCAATCATATACCTTCTCAATCATATATCTTCTGAATCATATACCTTCTCAATCATATACCTTATCAATCATATACCTTCTCAATCATATATCTTCTGAATCATACAGCTTCTCAATCATAAACCTTCTCAATCATATAACTTCTCAATAATATACATTATCAATCATATACCTTATCAATCATATACCTTCTCAATCATATATCTTCTGAATCATATAACTTCTCAATTATAAACCTTCTGAATCATATAACTTCTCAATCATATACCTTCTTAATCATACAAATTCTCACACAAATCCTCAATCATACAAATTCTCACACAAATTGTCAATGATTCAAATTCTCAATCATACAAAGCGCTTATTCAATTATCGAAATAAACTTTGCCCATAACGTGTGTTATGTAAGCTCTCGTCATTTGCGGATTTACCTCCTCTAGTCCTTACAAATCAACAACTGACAAAGATTTAAGCGATTTAGAGCCCAGGGTAATAAATCCCCCCGTCGATGCCGGAAGATCTATTTCACTCATGTAGCTATTTTCGGGGCAATTTAAGTTTTACAGATACTCAATTTGCCTAATGTATTATTTATAATATCTAAAATCAAAAGCATGTTCATCGCGTAGGCTATTATTGAGGGAAAGCCTCGTTTTAAAATGCACGGAATTTTACATGTCTTCACATCCCGTTAACTATTGATTCTTTTGAATAATAAATTTCGCCAGAAAAACAAAAGATATTAATGAAAGGAATTACCTAAAAGAAATTTGGGAAAACTTATTTTTACGTGCATTTCTCAACATAACCTCCTTGTAGCTCAATACATACACTTTTCCCAGTATACATTTATATAAAAACAAATGTGTAAATGAACGCCAGTAAAATTTTAATTTTACTAATTAAACTTGTATTCTCATTTAAGTAACAACAAAACAAATTGAATCAGATAACTTTATAACTCGCAGAGTTTTGAAACGGTAACTATTTCTGAATATACCAATAACAATTATTATGCAAATGTATTTTGATTTCGGCAAAAAATAACAATGTCAATAAAATAAATCAATACAGTATGAATTTGCTTTTATTTCCGCCAGTAACTGTTATTTTCGAATCACTCGCTCATAAACACGGGCGCAAATAATTTTAATTGAAAATACTTTACATTTTCCCATTTTCGTGGCGATGAAAAAAAACGCAACACGATTTAAAACCGATTTTATTTTATTGGAAACCATTTTAAATAGAAATAACTCATTTTAAAAAGCCGACAGATTATAATTAGATATTTCTGGAACATTAAAAATTTCTTGACTTTTTCTTGACGCTGTTGTCAAGGTATTAAACAAAAAGTAAAGTACAATATGCAAATGATGCACGGTAATTCTTCTGCAGGTCATGTTCTCAGTTGTTAGGCTAAATTTAGCAGTAATTAGTATACTTAGTTCTTGTGCAAGAGCAATTAAACTCGTCTTGTTCGGTGTGATTCTATTCTAAAGCAGTGCTAGTGAGGTCGGACGCCAGAAGAGAGATAAATTATATTAGGTACACTCTGTGAACCATAAATGTACTGTTGGAAAGTTTGGAAGTGTCTGCACAAAAAACTAGTAAATATTCTTTTAACAAAAGAGACATGTAGATATCATTTATCTTTTCACCTTCTAAACAATGATTATTATATGCCAAGTTGACGGGGGCAACGTTGACGTGTGCCCTGTGATGTTCTGTTGGGCACTAACTAATAAAATATGAATAGGTTTGAATTTGTGCGTTTGTAGGGGTATTGTAGGTTTCTGTTTGTGCGGATTGACGACTATTTTTCTGAGAATGTTATATTAAATGTAAATTTTTTGGTAAACAGGCGTTACATTCTGGGCAATTGATTCGGTATACGCCTGATTTGTTTGAATTTTTGATTCTGTCTTTATTGTTGTTAAGCAGTGAGAAGAGTGAATTCCTGTTTCTAAACGATATACCTAAGTTATGTTTATTGAAAATTTGTTTGAGTTGGTTATTTATTAAATGATTAAATTTTATGGAAAAGTATCTGTCTTGTGGGGTATTGTGTGTATTAGGGTTAAGGTAAGAAGAAGGTAGCAAGTTACGTTGGAGTTTTTCGGAAATTTGTTTGTTCATATTTTCAATTATTTTCTTGTTGAAGCCGAAATTTTGAATGTTAGTTATGTAGTTGAGATAAAGGCTAGTTGTTTTTAATTTGTCTGTGATCACACACCTCACACAAAAGCATGCATTCCGCAACTGGTTGCCTAAACAGTTATTATTCCACATTCTCATTGGTTTCCCCACATGTAATGAAACAGTTTTGAGAGTTCGAGGATTTTAACTGGCGCTAATCCCGGAGAGAAGCCGAGCAATGTTCGATCCCTCATTACAAATAAAGTTTGCTTCAAACAACGTCGAAACGAAAGTTTTAAATTCAAATCTAGAACGTCTGGCGCGGCAGTTGTCGACATTGTGCCGGTTACTTTCCTAAATAATGTAGAAATATGGGTTACAAACGACGTTTACGAGAAAACTTTCCGAAGGAACATAACCTGTAGCCGTTTCAGTCAAAGAAGATAAAATAATAGGTGAGTTAAAGGAGTTTAAGGGCACTGTTATTTTTATATAGTTTACCAGATGAGATTTTGGGTACAACAGCCAGGGTCGCACTTCTCCAGATACATTCTGCAAACTTCCGAAAACTTCGTTACTCTGCAAGCTGTTTCCGCCCCTTTCGCCCTACTAGCTGCCTTTCCCGATGCTATTGTTTACTCGACACACTACTATAGTTGACATAGATATAGACCGGTTTGTTTAACCCATTTACATTCATACCCTAGTTTGTTTTATTTTTTGCCCTTCAGACACATTTGCGACGGGGAGACTTGTGTACTATGTACAGTTAGTCACGAAAGTATTCGTACACTCAGTAAATTACGGATATTTTATAAAAAAGAAAGGTGCGAATTTCCGTAGAATTGATTTAACAGTAACTACGTTGTTATTTACAAATGATTGTAAACTAACTACAACCAACGGATATGAGAAAAACATCAAATGCAATACCATGTTGGAGTGCAATAGAGGTTCATAAAAAAGGCACCAGTTTCGCTGGCCCAAACTGAACAACATGTCTATGGAGGAAATTTCGAAGGAAAGTTTTTTGATTATAGCTTAAAGAAACTGTTAGTGCCTGTTGCAGTTCCTGCGCTATATCTACCACTACGTAAGTATATATGAGTGTTTTAATAGATATATGTAACCCTTCAAAACAAATTATGTTTGTTTTATAAGAATATTGCTATGTTCTTAAAATGAACAGAGTAGTACAAAATATGTTACTTTGAAATAGTCATTTACCATTTACATAAAACAAATATTTCCATTTGCCCCATATACAATGAATCAATTTCATTTTGTATCATATTTATTTCTTTTGTTTTATCTTTATTTATTTGATTTTTTATATTTGCGATGGCAATTTGAGAAAGATTAAAAACTATGTTAGCAATGTTTTACTAGGGACCAGCTTGTAAGAAATATCTTATATTACATGCAACTTTATATATTAGCATCCAATATTCACTATGTATATACTGTTTATAATTTCATTACTACATTTGTAATAAATTTTAATAATTCAAATACTGCAGTTTTCTTGTTCACCCTGAATATAGGTACCCATATAAATTGTAAAGAAGAAGAACTAGAAGGTGATATTAACGCGCATTCCTATTGGTTCGCATATATGAGACAGATAAACGTGTTAGAAAAAGCGAGCGAAACTGGTGCCTTTTTTACGAACCTCTATCGCACTCCAACTAATGGTATTGCATTAGATATCGTCTTTGTCATACCGATATTGAATCGTATTCACTCTTTCGTGCAGGGAGAAATTCGTCGTGTCGTTGTCTAGAATGTTCTAGAATGTTCTAGAACGTTCTAGAATATTCTAGAATGTTCTAGAATGTTCCGAAAGTGCGCGAAATGTTGGTTTCGCTTGCGCTTCATCGACGCGCGTGTTCCCCTACTTATATGCGCGCGCATCCCCCACCTGCTTCGCCGCCTATATAAAGTAGATCCACACATGCATTAGCCAGAGTCGAGCGAATAGCAGACTCCCGAAAAGACGAGCGAGTAGCAGTCTTAAGAGTTAACGCTATAATAATAAGACTTTAGTGCTAATTGCAACTATGCTTTAGCATTGTTAACCTGATAAGGCCGCAATAATTAGGTCCATAGCTAGATTGTTATCACATTGTAAAGCGCCGCAACAATTAGGTGTTGTTATAAACCGACCAGAATTGTATCCTGAATTAATCCTTCGAGTTATTTAAAATTGTTTTAGTTTAAATAGGATTGAATAGAATTATTTTCATTTTCCGTTTAAACGAGTTCCTTTATTTTCTCGATAACAAATAAAGTGGTGCCCGAGACGCCCAGAAAGATATTTGTCTCTCAAAACCTAACCCTCAAGTACGAGCTACGACTGGAGAAACCTCGTCACACTATCAGATTAGTCTCTCAGGCGAGACAAAAAAGGAAAATCAATTACGTGCGATACATCCACCTTAAAATATTTAAGACCTCACTAAAACAAATATCGGTTAAATATAAATGTTTCTGGGGGGCTTATATAAACAAACGTGCGCGCTTATATTATTTATGAGCAAATTCAAATGGTGCACCACGCAGAATTATTTATTTAGCGAATGAGAGTAGCGAATGAGAGTAGCAACGCTATTTTTCTCCGCTGAAACAAATTCATACGAATTAATAAATAAGGTGGGTGGACCGGGAAATATTTCATGGCATTATGTCATGGAAAATCGATACACATGAATTTTGGCGTTACATCATAGGCGAGCTCTTTTGCAAACGAAATGAGCCACATTGTGGTGGCCTATCTTGTGTAAGTCTTTATAATGATGAACTTTAATTAAAAAAAAACCTTAATGAGCTAGATGTACCTTATATAATTCAAGCCACATTGTAAGATAATCTGATAGACGCCCCTTCTCACGATCGATTTTATGTTTGAATATCCGATATTGTTTATTTTAAGTTTATAGAAGCACATAATTAATTTATAGTCCGAAGGGGTTGTGTATATACCTGTACAGTTCTGATTACGGAAACAAACTGAAGATGAAATTAAACCTTACTTAAATAATGAGCGGTGGGTTTCATTTGTGAATCGCATTTAGCTAGGAATTGCGAGAGTAGGAGCAGAAAGATGGAAGAATGCAGGACGTGCTCTAATGGAGGCAGGACAATTTAACGGCGCAAGGACGAAGCACCTGATTCGCAGGATTAGATGGACACACGGGTTACCACAGGACACAATGATTAATGGTAATAATAACACAGGACCGTCTAGATAATCTAGACCGCGAATAACACCGCTAAAAATACCCGTATTTCGAATGACCCGTTTTGCGGGATCACATAGGAGAACCTGATTTTGTGTGAAATGTTGCTTGCGATGCTTATCGTTGCGACACTTATCGTTGCGACGCTTATCGTTGCGACGCTTATCGTCGCGACGTTCTTTGTAGTACTCGGACAATTACATTTGTACTTATTTTTTCTTGACATTTTACTTATTTGTATTTGTTTCATTTAATTGGACTTCCTGTTTTATCTATAAATTTCTCCCACTCTCACAATTGTTGCAATAACTCTGGAAAACTGGACCAATAGTTTACCATTTGTCACGATATTTTCAAAGTTGAAGTATGGAAATTAATATTCTTGAAACAGTAGCACTCGGAGAAAGAGAATGCGGGGGATGACTAACAAAATTTATATGTTGTACATTTTCATTTTCTAATGGAAAAAGTGCTGTACCGAAAAAAAAGAACAGTCATCAGAGAACGTGGAGGAAAAGACGTGAAGGAGATGTCGTGGGAGGACACGAAAGAAAGAAGTGAACATGATAAACGTACTAAACAATATTTGAACTTTATTAAATTCCTTTGAATTTCCATTTTCCCGATGCAACTAGCAAAGTCTGTAAAGCTCTCCTTTTGCCTGTTTGGAGTAGAAAACTATTTATCAAGAAATTATATTGATACAATATTAGTATATTATTAGAATACTATTAGTATATTATTAGAATACTATTAGTATATTACATATCAAATAAACAGATCCATTTTGGAAGCAAACATCAAGCATATACCCCTGGAGCGAGGATCTTTATGCAAAAAGACCCAAATTAATAAACATCAGAGAGGGTTGTTGTACGTTGAATTTTTGTTTGCTGATGGCCGATTGCCCTTTAACGAACGCTCGAGCGATCAAACGGCGAAAATTCGACTGATTTACTAGATTGTCCGAGTTTCCACGGGGCATTTTTGCAAGCGCGATAATTAACCAATACATTCGGTTATTTGAATGTTCAAAGCACGCGACAACCTCCCTTTACGTATATGATGATTCATTGGAAATCCAATTATCAAAAACAATCCCAAAAGCAAACATGATGAAAAATGTCTGTGATACTAATCAGTAATTGTAAATTACAACTTGTGCGATTGAAAATTTAGCGAATAGAACTAACTACTCCCATCAGTCGAAGTCAACAAGATAGAATAACAAATGTACACATACATTGTAAATGCGTTAGATGTATTGTAATGGTCCAATTGGATAAGTACTTGCCACTCTGCGAGCTGGTCATGTTCCGCGTCCTTTCTGGGTGAGTGTCCATTGATTGCCTTGATTGGGTCTACTCAGGTTCTTACAATACATGCATTGTATGATAATTGGACCAGACAACCAAGTGTAATCTAATCGAGCTCATTCCGAAGGCGCTGATATAACAGTTCAAAGAGTCCGGGTCGTTTCTCTCTCACTGGGTAGAGCCGGGTTTATTAAGTTGTGCGATTGATCGACCTTTCCTATGTTCCGCCGCTTGATGGCTAGTCCGCTCAATTTATGAGATCTTGTTGATAACAGAGAGAAGCGTACCATCAAAGGCAGAGTTGATCCCTTGATTTTCGCTTTAGTATCTGATGCGTACGACGAGGTATTGGGGTTGAGGTAAAGGTGTCAACAAAGGCTTACGTACAACGACAGTAATTGCTAACATCAAAATAGGGTTGTCTCATATTTAAATAAGCAAAACCAATCCAGAATAGTCAGGTAGTAGAGGCATTTTCGTCCCAGACTGAACCGCTGTCTATGACTGCAATTCAATACGTTAGACCGATCGGTTGAAGTTACGCCCCCATTAATTCTTGCATCAACTTAATAGATTTGCGTTGGCCGGCCGTAATAGTTTAGATTTCTTAGGTTATCTACTTGTATGTTACCTGATTTATGAGATTAATTAGTTCCATAAGTGTATTTTCTGTTGACTTACTTGTGTCTAACAATTTTGTTAATCTTGCGCGATATTCTTGTAATTTGTACATTGTTTGTATTTATTTTATGCCATTTGTCTGAATAGACGTCTTAAAACTGTATGCATTTCAATTGTTCAATTTCCTTCACCCATAAACAGAGAGTTTGTTGCTAAAGCAAGAACCAATCATTCACCGAATTGTACTTAACGTAAAGAACAGGTTACTATATTTTCACTTCGTAATAAGGTCCTAACCCTTTTATTTGACGATCATGCCTAAAGCGACTATCAGGTATTAGTTAATAATAATTAATACAAATTTGGTCTCGTTACAGTATATATCACAGTTCCACTTCCCTAACTGAAAAATTCCAAACACCTGTGAAAGATACATGTAAGGGACACCTTTGAGAGACCCAACTGGAGACACTAGGGAGAGACAGTTGTGAGAGACTCTAGGAAGAGACAGTTGTGAGAGACAGCTGTGAGAGAGAGTTGTGAGAGACAATTGTGAGAGACAGTTGTGAGAGACAGTTGTGAGAGACAGTTGTGAGAGACAGTTGTGAGAAACAGTTGTGAGACACAGTTGTGCTCTGTTTCTCACAAGTGTCTCTAATAGATGTCTCTGACAAGTGTCTCTAGTTCTGTGGAACCCACATTGCACACTGAATAAATATTAATAACATACAGAACAACATTTACAAGTATTTTACTGTAAAAAAGTTCAACTTACCAAGATTTACAATTTTGGCGAGCTAGAATGTAAAAAAAGCAACACTCTGCGACGAGGAGTGAAGAAGAACTCGAAGAACAAAGAGGGATGGATATACACCATTTAGAATCTGCAAGAGCATCGCTTTGCAATTCAAAAGTAAGTGATCGTGTTGATCAGGGATAGCGGTGTTCCGAACTACAGGTTAAGGGAAAATAAAATAAATCCTCGGCGTGGCTCTTTAAACGTGAATTGAAACAGAATCTATATGCTGCATTGTACAGCAGCACTGAATTAGAGAACTTTTCTGGTTGCGGCATTGCTCTCAACTGCTGCAAAGTTGCTCCGAGAGTGCAATTCCGTTCGAATTATTTGTGGAAATGTTTCGATCGGATTTATGTTTATTTGTGCTCACGGCATTCCCCCCGTATATAGTCGGCGCCTTCCGCACTTGTGCGGCCATAAAAACAATTAATTCTCTCAAAATCTAATTTATGCTCCAATATAATCTGCAATGCAGCACTTCGGGTGTTCAATGGCTATTTCGTGGAGCCACTTTAAAAAGAAGTTTGAAAAAAAATGTTTGACAAAAAAAAATGTTTGACAAAAAAAAATGTTTGACAAAAAAATTTTTGAAAAAAAAGTTTGCAAAAAAAATGTTTGCAAAAAAAATGTTTGAAAAAAAATGTTTGAGAAAAAATGTTTGAAAAAAAAAGTTTGAAAAAAAATGTTCGCAACACATACCCCAAAAATTATTCCTAGCTAAAAACTTCTTAGAACGTTGGGCGCGTTTAAATCCGTTAATGTTGTTGTTATTTTATTTTCCGCAATTCGCGATTCCCGACTATCGACCCCGACTTGTTACGCGATTAAAGAATCCGGTATTATCGAAATTGCGACCATACATAAAATTTGCGTAATCAGCAAAATTACGTATATACCAAATGATTCAAATAGTTTGTCTACAGCACATGGAAAATTAACTGTCAGATATATTCAACAAATGTTAATGAAAATTAAAAATTACCTACCTTAAATAATCGCAGAATATTGGCTACCATGATGGAGACGACGCTGAAAGATGCTCCTATGACAACACTGACAGGTTTGTGGGGAACGTACATAGGGGGTTTTCCTGTATCACACTTATACTCTGACATGTCCTGCAACAAAAAAAGACAACTTAAATAAGGAGTATAAGATAAAGTATATATATACTAGCAGACCCGTCGTTCTTCGAACGAAACTTGAAATATATAGTTTTTTAAAATTTACATGGAGAGATTGAAAGAGAGGTGAAGACATTGTTAGAATAAGAAGAATAAGCCTACCGTTCTCTAATAGATTACATATTATAATTTCTTCATCTTAACTACTACCACAAATATGTGCTACTACCTCTGTCCCGTAATAATTGCAACATTTCCCTATTATTTTATATTTGAAAGGATGCTACTATTTCGGGGCAGAGGTAGTATTTCTTTACCCCTTTCCCGTTTCACCCTGTACCATGATTGCATTTTATTTTATTTTATTTTACTTCATTTCAATTTATTTCATTCCCTTTCCGTTCCAATTCTATCGTCCCTTCCCGTTGTCGTGCCCGTTCCATCCCATTCCGTATCATTCTGTTTTAATTTAGTTTTAATACTTTTAATTTAATTTAATTTCGCTTTATTTTCTTTCTGTTCTCGTTCCCATTTTAGTTTTAGTTCCCGTTCTAGTTTCATGTTTCGTGCCTGTTGTTAATTCTGATTATTGGCATGAAAATACAAAACTTTTGTATAAAAGTTTTTTCAAATTATAGTATGGTTTCTTAGATATTTGCCTAGTAAACATTGATTATAAGAATTTATTTTATTTAAGAAGTAGCTACATAATACTTTACGGAAGCAAAAGAACTTCATATTATTTTTATTAAAAATATAAATGTTGTTTATTCCACTCCCCCAAGGGCACCTTCAATTCGAATCTCTAAATTTTATTTTCATAATGTCCTTTCTGTTCAAGCTGTACAATACAAAATCACATGGAGCGTCCGTGGCGCAACGGTAGCGGCGTTGGTACGCTGAGCCGTTGTGTCCGGGCGGTCGCGGGTTCGAATCCCGCCGCGCCATGGATGTTGTGATTGTCTGGTGAACGTGTAATATTGAGTATTCTCAAATATAAAATTGATGATGGCCCAAAGGAAAAATATTCCAATAGTGGCCGAATTATGTGTATATAAAAAAAATACAAAATCACATAAAGATCTAGGTAACATTTAATTTTATTTGAAATAATATTTATCAATTAAGAATTACTTTTGAGAATGGCTAAAATGATGAGGTGTTTCTTTAATTCGTATTAACAATAATTGATAAATATTTTTTCAAATAAAATAAAAAAATGTTGTCTGATTGACATTTCAATAGTTTTTGTATAGTACACGACGAACAAAAATAACACTATGAAAATAACATTTATTTTGTAAGAGAATTTATGAAAATTTAAATTTGCCGCCGTAGCGTAGTAAGTGGAGGGGAGACCGCGGAGTGGTCTCCGCTCGGCCGCGACCTCTCTCAAAGCGATGTAGTTTTATTAACAATTTATGCTAAAAACTTATGGCTGAACAATCGAAAGATTCTTATAATTTATAGATTCGAATTGTAGATAACCTAGAGTGAACTGAACAACGTTTATGAAATATATATATATATATATATATAAATAAACTTTAAATGCCCAAATTGCGTCTAAATACTAATGCACACAACCTTTGTGCATAATGCGATGATACCGGCTGTCGGTGTAATTGTTGCAATAATCCCGGAACATTGTATGTGCTAATATTATATTACGTGCACACATACACTTACACGACTAAGGGTTCGTTAGTGTGTTATTAGAAAATGCGGTTAGGTCCTTCTCATATTCTTTGTGGTCACGTAAGGAAAACAACGTGTGGGAAATAACATTTACTTCTGAGATAATCGTACAAGAGTTAAATGTAGCGAAATAAAGCAATCGATTAAATCGTTGCGGTCAGGTCGGGACTGTGATATCTCATGTCGTTACAAAAAGGGAATACATAAGAGGGCAATGTAAATAATCGGATCTATGAAAGCCCTAGAGGGCGTAGCATATCACCCTCACATTTTTAGTGAGAGAACACTATGGGGAGTAATTGTTTAGGAAAGAGAATGTTCGGGGAGGAAATGTTCGGGGAGGAAATGTTCGGGGAGGAAATGTTCGGGGAGGAAATGTTCGGGGAGGAAATGTTCGGGGAGGAAATGTTCCGGGAGGAAATGTTCGGGAAGGAAATGTTAGAAACGAAATGTTTGAAAAGAAATGCTCGAAAAGAAATGTTGGAAAAGAAATGTTAGAAAAGAAATTTTCGAAAAGAAATTTCGAAAAGAAATTTTGAAATATTCATATAATCAAGGAATTTTTTTGGGGAATAAATGTGTGGTGAATAAATGTTTGGGGAATAAATGATTGGAGAATAAATATTTGGGGAATAAATATTTGGGGAATAAATGTGTGAGGAATAAATATTTGGGGAATAAATATTTGGGGAATAAATGTTTGAGGAATAAATATTTGGGGAATAAATGTTTCGGCGAGGAAATGTTTTGGAGAGAAATATTCTGGACATGGAACGTTTTCAGGGAGTAATTGGTATTCCGAGCCCACTCTGTTGTTCCTTGACCGACTTGCCATGAATTTCATTTGCTAGTGGAAATAGAAGACATGCCCAAGCATAGAGAAACTATAGAGAAACAACGCAGAGAAATGATGTTCTTAAGACACAAAGCTAATAGCCCATATTTTATGCAAAAGTTCACTTAAGCCAGCAGCCCTGGGTGTCAAGCAGCATTAGTGCATTGACAGTATCAATTTCTTGTTTAAGAAAAGCTTAGACTGTGACACTCGAGAAGATCTAATAAAAACCGTGTTTTTATTATATTAAATTCTATTCGCGGCGAATTTTGATGGATGTACTATAAAATATCAAATTTCCAGCGGCATCAAAAATGTAATTCTCCAGGCGTAATTTCATTTTCCCGTATTAAACTTTTCAGGGCCGACAGAATATAACGTGATTTATACAGTGATGTATTGTCTAAGATAAAAATTTATCATGATATTGCTACGTGCGAAATTCCAACCTGAAATATGGCGAAAGTATGGAAAGATATCCATAGAATTAATGTTATTTTCATTACATATCCGCGTTATTTTTTTGGTAAATATCTATTTATATTTATTAATTTCTTTTTCTTGACTATAACAAATGAAATATATCAATACGAAAGTTTCAAAACCTATTATTTGCAATGGTCAAACATCTTTACCAAATTTTGCTGGTTTAATCTTACGCATATATACACCTCAAGTGCAACGAAACATTAATTGTGGCAGTTGTGGGTTGTTTACGTTGGTCAGACAAGTGTTTGAGGTGTGTTTAGGTGTGTATACATCTGCTCGTGTGGAATTATCGCAATGTGCTCTGTTTAAACTCAAACGAGACAGCGCGTGCCGATGGTCATTGTGTATTTCTATAAAATAGTTGCATCATATTGAAGAGCTTAAACTTATCCATGTGCTAATTTTCTGTTTTCAAGGTGAATGGATGAAGGGCATTCTCTGCTTAATTTTAAGTAAAAATCTATAAATATTCCAATAATTAATACAAAAACAACGATATCTAATTGTGTTTTAAATAAAAAAAGGTTGTGTTTTAAATAAAAAAAGATCGTCTTCAAAATGACCAAACACTGCTGAGAATCATAAACACGTTCTTGTTTTTGGTCAACAGTGAGCAAACGCGGCACCCACTTTGAACAGAGCTTTCTCATAGTCAAATGCTCATGCAATATAAAGCCAACACGTTCTTTTGATACCTTTACAATGTCAGCTAACTCACGCAACTTCACTTTTCGATTATTCAAAACGATTTTGTGGATTTTTTTGATATTTTCTGGTGTTACCGCCTCATTTGGACGTCCACTGCGTTCTGCATCATCGGTGTCTCTACGACCACGTTTGAAGTCAGCAAACCAACGTTTTATTGTTGTTTCTGATGGAGCAGAGCCCGGATAACACTTTTCAAGTCATTGCTTGGCTTGAATGGTATTTTTTCCCATCAAGAAGCAATGTAAAATTAAAACACGAAATTGTTTTTGATCCATTGTTTTGAAAATAACAAAAGTAGTGTCACCCTTAGCACAATAACTCACACACTTATGAGTAGAATATCATGAAATTTTAACAGCTTTCTTTTGAAGGTTAGTACTAACTGAAAACGCGGTGCATGCAATAAGACTAGCCCCATCTATGTGTTAGGTCCGGGACTTTTCAACCCATGTGTTACTTTCTCACCCTGCAGAACAATACTTAATATATTTAAACTTATTGGTAGCAAGCAAAGCTCTATACCTGTACCTATGTATATTTATGCCAATGCACAACTAAATGTTTGATACGAGTCCGGAAACATTCTTCGGCTCGCGGGGTCAGCGCTGGGGTCATGGAAAATACTCCGAGTGAGTTTTGCGAAATATCGTAGTCACGTAGAGTTCTCCTTTAAAATAAAGTCCTCATTATGCGACAGGGAACGGAGTTGGGATAACGCATTAAAAACTAGAAAGGCTAACTGTTATCTCGCGGCGAAAGGAAGCGCGGCTAAGTTTGGATGTAGGCAGTGAGAATCGGAGAATCCAGATTTTGCCCACTTTATAGCCAGTAAAACACGTTCAACGAGGCTTTAAAGGCTCCGCTGCATCGTTACCTAGTTATTAAGCAACAATGTTTTAATAATAAAAGCGTGCGTAAAGTGTATGTATCATCCGCTTTCCATGGGTATTGTGTTGGCTCCATTCGTCTCGATTATTGCCCTCTTGCACGATTTTTTTTTTCACTGTAACTTCTCTCTTTATTATAACCACACACAACCACAGACGCGGAATTAGATAGGGCCAAATTCTGAGACGATAACAGATGGCGCAGTAAGCTCGAAATATCATTAATTCAAATGTTATATTACGTTAGCCAAAAGATGTTGCTAATCAGTCATATTAGGGTTGCGGCTTTGCTATGCAATGTGCGGCGCCTTAATTGAAAATAGTTGTTCTAATTTATATATGAGTCGCCTAGTTACAAAGACGGCTATATCCATTTGACATCAGTTCGAGAAAAAAGCGATTTTTAGTTGTGGCTAAACGGTTGAACATACGTTGCTGATTTTTTTTTAGTTTCTTTATGATGAATTATACCTAAACCCAAACCATTGCCACCACTGGATTCCTGGAAAAAAATACTTTAAGAAACTACTCTTAACCAAATTTCTCAAAAAATGGTGGATGGTCGTTTTTGTAACTAGCCGACTCATATGTCAACAATATGTAGAAAACATGGATACAGCCAGGCAATGAGAACAAAGCACCGACTCTGTTATCGTTTATTCTTATCCCTCTCATAACCAGGCATCTTGTATATATCGTTCCTGATGGGCATAAACCAATCAGAAGGAATCGCGGATTTAGAGGAATAACGTTTGTCAGAACTTCATACACAGTAAAAGTGAGGTTAGATTTGTTGACATCATCTCAAATTTGAAAGATTGCAAGGACAAGACCTATTATTCCAAACTATAAATAAGAAATACCTCAGAGAATAGTTGTCCGTTACTAACCAATTATAAAAGAGACCAGAATTAATTCTGATTGGCTCTTAACCCAACTTACTACGGGAGAGTTGGAACATGTATCAGTCCCTTTGATTGAAGAAATTGCCAATGTTTACATGTCGCATCCAGCTCGATAACAGTCCAAATAGCCCGAGACTGTATCAATGTTTTCTATATCGTTACTATATGAAGTATATCTCAGAAAAATATACCTAACCTTAAACTGTAAATAACAAAGTGGAATCCGCAGTATATTGACTTCAATCATGAATCTGATAGAAAAGAACATTGCAAAAGAGGGACACGACTAGTAGTCGAAATTCTCTTAATTTGACAATCATAGAGAAGAGGGTTATGTGTTATGACATTTTGATATTAACGGTGTAACCATCAGAAAGGATCATTAAACGGGTACAAATGTATTCATGTCATTGTTCATTGTGAAAGATAACATCTGTGATAAACGAACTAAATATTGTTTAATAGAAAATTGTTGGACCCTTTATGGTTGAAAGTTTCAAGATGAAATACAGTTGTAAAAGAATAATGCACTTTCTTCGCTGACAAAATACACTATTCTTTTACGCCGCTTTCGTTCTTTAGAGGACTAGAGAGGGCGATTTATTTTACGAGAAAAAATTCCTAGTGAGTTTATTGTCCCGTTTTTCAGATCCCGTCTTTGTCATATTTTTTTACTTATCGATATGAAACGCATCAATTCTAATAAAACTGATTATTCCACGTTGTAGATGAATAATTAATTTCATTTATGTAGCTGAAATAGTGTATTTATTAAACACTATCGTACACATAATTTCGATTTTCATGGTTCACATTCTTAGGATCCCATATAGCAATACAGTGATACCTCGGTTTTCGTTGCCTTCGGTTATCGTTCGTTTCGGTTACCGTCACGAAAACTTTGGCTCGGATTTCGTTGATTGCCTCGCATTTCGACGAATTCAGCATTACTAATTTTTCGAAAACAAAGGGCACTCACGTGTTCTGAAGTTCTATTCACACACACCGGCATTTTATTTTCCGTCTTTTTTCAAATCAGTGTTGTTACTATCATCTGTCGCAGTTTAGATGTGGAACCGTCAAGATTTTTAGTGAATACATCCGAGCAAATCAAAGTCAAGGGTAGACAATACCCACGTACACTGGACAAAATTTAAATATCAGTTTTATTTTGTATCGTTTGTACTATGTTAGTAACCTGCTGTATTCATGGATCAGACTACGACTCTTCAGTACAAACGATATAAGCGGCCAACAAAAAACGGACATTTTAATTTTCTCCCAGTGTACACTGTACCCGAACAAGTCGCCCCGAGTGGTCATTTGATATTTAATTTTATATTGGTTTAGGTTAAGAATTTCATATTATTTGTATTATTAAACTTATGAAAATTCTGCATAAAATGTATTTTTGTTATGTAATTAAGAGTATCTAGAAGGAATTAATTCGATTTACATTTATTCATATGGGAGTTATCGTCTCGGTTTTCGTCGATTTAGGATTTAGCCGACTGTGTTGGAACGGATTATCGACGATAACCGAGGTACCACTGTATATGTTTCGTACACATTTAAAAATTAAGGACCAAATAATTTTTTATGTAAAAATGAATTATTAACCGACAAGTAATTTATCTACATTCGCTCTGTAGCCCAACGTTTACATCTTGACAAAAAAACGTATTCATATCCGATGCTTCTGCTTGTTCCATTGTGGTCAAAACAAACGCCGACGAGAATTACAAAAATAGTACTCCCTCTGTCCGAATATAAGAGTCCCATTTTAATACAAATTTGTGTATAAAATGGGACTCTTATATTCGGACAGAGGGAGTATATTATTTTATAAGGAGGTAAAGTCACAGC
>JAWQRP010001345.1:0-19665 GCA_033557875.1 Quadriops clusia | reverse complement strand
AACTATCTTATTTAAAGCCCTAGATATTTGGTACGTCTTCACTCCTTTAACTGTCTTATTTCCCTAACTTTATTATTTCTTTAACTGTCTTATTTCCCTAACTTTATTATTTCTTTAACCGTCTTATTTAAAGCTCTAGATCTTTTGTACGTCTTCACTCCTTTAACTGTCATATTTCCCTAACTTTATTATTTCTTTAACTGTCTTATTTCCCTAACTTTATTATTTCTTTAACTGTCTTATTTAAAGCCCTAGATCTTAGGTACGTCTTCACTCTTTTAACTGTCTTATTTCTTTAACTGTCTTATTTCTGTTACTGTCTTATTTAAAGCCCTAGATATTCGGTACGTCTTCACTCCTTTAACTGTCTTATTTCTATAACTGTCTTACTCCTTTAACTGTCTTAAAAGTTCTAGATCTTTGGTACATCTTCACTCCTTTAACTGTCTTATTTCTTTAACTGTCTTACTCCTTTAACTGTCTTAAAAGCCCTAGATCTTAGGTACGTCTTCACTCTTTTAACTGTCTTATTTCTATAACTGTCTTATTTCCCTAACTTTATTATTTCTTTAACTGTCTTATTTCCCTAACTTTATTATTTCTTTAACTGTCTTATTTAAAGCCCTAGATCTTTGGTACGTCTTCACTCCTTTATCTGTCTTATTTCCCTAACTTTATTATTTCTTTAACTGTCTTATTTAAAGCCCTAGATCTTTGGTACGTCTTCACTCCTTTATCTGTCTTATTTCCCTAACTTTATTATTTCTTTAACTGTCTTATTTAAAGCCCTACATCTTTGGTACGTCTTCACTCCTTTAACTGTCTTATTTCCCTAACTTTATTATTTCTTTAACTGTCTTATTTAAAGCCCTAGATCTTTGGTACGTCTTCACTCTTTTAACTGTCTTATTTCCCTAACTTTATTATTTGTTTAACTATCTTATTTAAAGCCCTAGATATTTGGTACGTCTTCACTCCTTTAACTGTCTTATTTCCCTAACTTTATTATTTCTTTAACTGTCTTATTTCCCTAACTTTATTATTTCTTTAACTGTCTTGTTTAAAGCTTTAGATCTTTGGTACGTCTTCACTCCTTTAACTGTCTTATTTCCCTAACTTTATTATTTCTTTAACTGTCTTATTTAAAGCTCTAGATCTTTGGTACGTCTTCACTCCTTTAACTGTCTTTAAATTCCTATATCTTTAGTACGTCTTCACTCCTTTAACTGTCTTATTTCTATAACTGTCTTACTCCTTTAACTGTCTTAAAAGCCCTGGATCTTAGGTACGACTTCACTTATTTAACTGTCTTTAAATAAATGGGAATGCAAACACATTAGTCATTATGGCTCGATAATAAACTTAATATTTCATGAAAATCACGTCCTTTTTACGCCAGATTAACCATTTACCCAATTTATGTATTAGAGTCTTCTTTATATATTATCTCTTAGAACAAATATAATAATTTATTCTTTTATAGTAAACAGATACTACATTAATTATATTTATTCAAATAAATAAATTACACGATACATGAAATGATAACCCCTAATAAGCCAGAAAAATGCATCGAGGTCATCGCGTTTCGTTATCAGAATTAGATCAGAACGGGCCCAAACCGGGCGATAAATGGAAAAGCCATCAAAACAACTTTATTTAACGCAGAGAACGTGTTTGTAGTATTGTGAACGTATTTTTGTATTATTATTCCACAGAGAGGAGGTCTTCGACCCGGGCCCGCGTCGTACATTGTACTACAACCACCTCTGACCTCGCACATTCTTGTACCTGTTCTTCTACTTATGCTCTGCCTCCTCTTTTGCCTTACTGGCGAGCGGTAATGACTATTTGATTGAAAACGTTTATAATGATTGATTGTGTACGAAGACAATGTGTGTTTATTAATATTTTGACGTCGTCCCCTGTTTGCTTATCTATCGCTCTGTTTACCGGAGTGTGGTTATTTCATTAAATCGATTCCACTCGGACAAGTGGTCTCTTCTGGTTTATTAATAACTCCAGAGAACCCACTGGAAACCTGTTCTTCTCCTCTAGACAAATCTCGACCAGCGACTGCTTATTAAAGTCATAGAAAGTTTAAATTAGATTCACATTCGTTATTTTTATTGTGGAGAAAACGTTTGGCCGCGCTTGTCTACTATTAGTCTTGCCATTAGTTTGCGGACCACTGACAGGTTTATCAATCCTATTACTCGGCCAAGTTGCAAAAAAGTCATTTCGTATGGGTAGAAAACGACTCCAATTTTATTTCTACTTATTAATTTATCTATAACTTATTAATTAATCTATAACTTATTAATTAATCTATAACTTATTAATTAATCTATAACTTATTTATTAATCTATATCTTATTAATTAATCTATAGCTTATGAATGAACAGCTACCGTCTTCGGCATTCTGCCCAATCGGGGTTTTTATTTTAGGAGTTTAGTATTTTAGGTGTTTAGTGTTTTAGGAGACTGCCGGGTGGTGGCGCGCTAGTCGCTAGACTCTTTCCCCGGTGAGACCTTCCATCTCGTTGTGTATTCTTGTCAGACCGGATTCCAGCGTCTTTCAAGGTCATCCCGGGTCTCTTCTTGTATATTAAGGTGTGTAATACGTTTTTCTTTTCAACGAGCTTCTTGTGGGAACGATAAAGCATATCGGCCGGATCTACAATTCTAATGTGCTATAATACACATTGTGTAGTGACGTGTATACGACTTGCACGGATCAAACCGCAGTTACATTTTGAATTCCTACAGATTTGTTCTCTTGACTCAGTGGTTTGTTCTCTTGTATAAAGCTAAATGTAAAACCAAGATGAACTAAAAAATGCTAAATTAATACATATTGAAAGAGGGAGATAATAAAATATGCAACGGTGAAAAATAGAAAACCTTTAATTTATTTCCGAGGGTTATTTATCGTCGGGGAGCGCAGTATTTTTACGAAATTGATGATTTTATATGCTGATCAGATCCGGTTCCTCGTCAATTGCGGACGTGATCTTCATATTAACCAACCAAGTTTGCCATGGGGTGAGGTCTGGCATTATGGGGGAGGCATGATGTATCGCTCGATGTATTCGCTACATCAATTCTACTTCGCGATTGTGCCATTGTTCTTCGTCGTTTTGTTCGTTACAGAAGAGAGACAAAATAGAACAGACAAGAACAGAAAAGAGCAGAAAAGAACAGAAAATGAACATGAACAAGCAACTACCAAGAAACGACGATTAAAAGAATATTAACTCTAATAAAAAAGTTCAATGGCTCTCGGTAATGAACCTTCACTTTAGTGTACTAAAGCCCGTAGGTTCGCTTTAGCACTACTAATACTTAAAAAATCGTCCAGGCTCAAACCTCGTGATTATCCGCGGAAAATCTGTTTACCTACGAGCACTAATTTCATTTAAGTGCGCAATAAATAAATAGATTACAAACTAGTCCTTATAAAGCTCGCGATGGCAGCACATAAACAATTTCGTGTACCTTATGTATGTACTATTTATGGGAAAATAATAATTTTAGTGACCGTTGACCTTAAATCGTGTCGACGAGGCTTCGAGTAGGAGGAACAAGTTTCTTTCATTTTTTCTCCCGGCCACCTCTCAATTCCCCACCCATCCCCTTAACCATTTTTACTTTATATAATTATATGGTCTTCGTTTTTCATCATCAATCATCTCGATAATTCCGATTTGTCCGTTGTTCTCTCTTTATCCGATTCCCATCGATTTGGTACTGGCATAATTACTTTAATACAACTTACAAACATCAATAATAATGTTTATTTACCGTGGCATCCATCTGTCTTCTGGATTTTTGAATTCGTTTCCTCCGACGGATGCACTAAAGTTTTCTCCTTATAAGCTCTAATAACACTCATTAGCTGCTTTCAGGCCAAATTGTTTGTATAATTACCAATGATGCACTTTACTCCTAATCATCAGATACAAATTCTGCAGCGTATTATTAACAACTAATAACGAACGAGGTTTACCATTATTAGGTCTTATTATGTTACACGATTACGTTACGTATTACACGAGGTTTGCGACTCTTTGGAAAGCACGTTACATTATAACCTAGATGTAGGCAGAGTAATGAACGAGAACTTCATACACTCAATAAAACTTTTACGGCGCAATAACAATGAGGCATTAGCTACGAAAAAATTTAACAATGTCTAGAGAGTTCTTACCTAGATTCTGTATCGCTTAGTAGTACATAGGAAAACGGTACCAACCTGAAACAAAACAAACCGGTATGTTACTATCATAATTGATAAAAAGTATTAATTGTTTATTTTATAGTTCTTAGGGGATAACGAGGAAATTAGTAACTATAATATACACTAGTTAATGCCCATGAAAAATCACGGGCAGTCATGTACACATATATTTATTACCATGTACACGTATACTTATTTGGTCGAGCAGTACTATGTATATTTTTGAGGAATGGAAAACAACCAATATATAATAGATTCAAACGATTTTAAAAACATTAACCGTTAAACAAATAGGATTAATAATTGTTTTTGGTTTCTGTTAGTGATGACTCTGAGTGCCAATATTATTCAATTTACAAAAACCTGACTTTATTATAAAAGTAAACACAAAATCATGGACGCATAAACATCTTGCCGAGTGCACATACATAAATACATTCTACGATATACTCGTGTACATCACATAATCTTACTGTATACACAGAATAATCTTATATATCGTTTATCAATTTAATATTATTTATAGTAATGTAATTTGCAATACATATTTGAATCAGTAGTACAGATGTTCCTTTTGTACTATTCGCAAAAACTGGTTCATTTTACTACGAACTTCGTTCAACATCATGTTCACCGCAATCATTGTGTTTTTGTCCTGTTCCTAACCTCTATCGTCTTTATCGTAGAATATAAACTCGATCAGCATGGGTTTGATGGTGAGAACTTATTTCATCAAATCAATGTCACAGGCACTTGTTCCTTTGGCTTTTAATACACATTGTCTATTATTTTTTCTGCTCGTTCATTGCATGACATTGCCTCCTATAACATTTACGTATATGCACATTCCACAGTTCTTGATTAAGTTCCATCCAATATTCCATCGCATAACCTCACTTTTCGAAAATTCGTCAGATTACCTCAAAAACTTCAAAATGCTATACTTTAACTAACTGTTAATGTATAATTTACACGTTTGGCCCATATTTAGGCCACAATAGGGCTCTAAGACGTCTGACTCGTTCCTTCAAAAAATGACAGCGGCGTAGATGGTAAGCCGCCTGCGCTGGAGTTGAAATGTCAAATTCCGACTTTCAGCTTTAAGGTTGTTGATACGGGGGTTACTCGCAACGCTTCGGCACGAAACAAATTATTCGCTAAAATAAACGATTAGAGCGAAACAATAATTTATTTCGTTGCTTTTTAATTTGTTGATGCAAATAGTTAAATTCTCCCTTACAAAACTCATTGATGTTCTTTAAAATGCGATTTTTTCATAGTGGCGCAACCATCGATACACACTCACCATAGGGAATCATATTCCTTAAAATGGGAAAATTACCGACGGACGGACGGTACGTACGTACGTTCGTTACGACGGTAATTATGTTTGTTGATATAAATAATGAACGGCTTTGAACTACTTTGTTGTAAAAAATGCAAGATAGTATTTATAGGATTACGGTAGTAAATCATATTCATTTCCATAAAGAAAAATCTGTTCAAATGCCGGCTGAGCGTTCAGATATGAAATTCATTATACAGGGGTGTCTGAAATTAGTAATGGCCGTTAGTAAGGGTGTCACAGCCAACGGAATACCACGAATACTTGTTAGACCTGATGATATATTAAAGCAACATATGTGCGATTTGTTATGTTCAGGTTAATTATTAACGCGGGCTGTGATTTATTATAATTTATTATTTAAAAGGTGATTTGTTTCAAAAACACATATTTGTTGACATTGTTGATGTACTAAGCTAATTATATATTTACACGCCCCAGAACGCATGAAACAGATATGTATTGTTTCATAAATTCACGTTCAATGTATGACATAAACACAGTTTTACTAATAAATGGCATTAATTTTGCAATGACTCTATAATCAACTCTCGTTAACTAACTACATAAGTGAATAATACATATTTAGTAAAAATAAATAAATGAATATAATTTATAGTTTACTATAATATGTCTACAGCGCTGCATAAGAAAATCTATAAATCTAATCTTAAAACGTATACTGGAGGATCAACAACGTAAGCTGCACTTGTCAAGAAAAATGTACGCGGATGATCATTTTTTAAATACGAACATCTGTCACCCTTGTCCATTATTTTCAAATAAATTGTATCACAATAGGAGCGGCCCCTATAAACCGCGGATTACTGCGCTCTGGGGCTGTTTATTTATATAGAATTCATAATAAAATTGATCTCGCTTCAACATGTCAAAATATTGACTTCGATAATTTATTACCATGGGGGCATTACGAGCTATTGAAAGTTAATAACAAAATTTATGCAACATTGATGACAGTGGTGGATACAAATTTTATTAATATTAAAATTAATGCAATGTGTTTAATTTTTTGTATCTCCCATTGTATCCCTCATAAAAAAACTAATGCAGTAGGAACTATCGATTTTAGAAAATATTCGAATTGGTTGTTGGTATTAATTTATCAGTTCATACCCCCGCCTTCTTTATATCTTCTCAACAACTTCATATTGTGTACTTTTATACCTGTACAGTATTCATTAATTACAGTTCACAAATCCCCCTCCTCAATATCCGCTCTTTAATACAAATCAATATGTAAAGCTGTACATGTTCTGTGTATGATTTCCATTTGGCTTAAAACGTAATTTGATTGTGTGGTGTAAGTAATAATGGAGTGACGTTGCCAGCCCTAACCGCAGTTGGATCTGGTTGGCAATTAATTGATTGGTTCCGTTACTTCCTTACTAACTGAAAGGAATCGTTTGCGTAGGAACTTTAAGTCCACGTTAATTAACAGACATCCATATACATAAACACCAACCTGCATAAGCTACATATGCAGCCAACCTGTATTGCTCATCAGTTCCAGGGAGCATTCTGTCAAGTGAATAGACACACGCCAAAGCGCTTGAAAGCTCGCACATGCAGGCATGTTATTTCAAGTACTTCCGATTTGTTACATCGAAAGCGCTTCATCTAGTTCGGACAAATGTGTGAACACCACTTTGTTTTCATCAAAGTATCGAATTTATTGCCGGCTGTTGCCTTTCAAAACTTCGTCGAAAGTGAGTAAAGAAACGTCCAAAATTTACAACTCGGTCGCAGCTTCCTATCCACGCAGAGCCAGAGCGGTTAAACATAAATTTCATTTCAACACATTTCGGAATAATTTTTTCCTAGAATTTAGTGCCAGGAAAAATTACTCAACGTCTCGTAAAAAAATGCAAACAATTAATAAAATCTAAAATTTGTCGGTGGTTGGAAACAACGATTTATAAACGTCGACAACATGGTAAACGTTTACAAATTGTTTCGTTACCTTTTACTCCCGCATTTTTATTCAAAACAACCAGGTGTTATAACTTCACTGGCACAAACAGAAGAAAGCAAATAAAAAACAGGAATACATCACACTTTTCTGTAATTCAACACGTTATTTGTGCTCCTAATATTTCATTTAATTTTATAAAATAGTTTCATCTTTCAATAACATATAAATAATTGCTTACTTCTTACCACAGACCACACGTTTTGTTTTCATATATTTTAAAAGTCGTATCCTTCCAAAGGAGAAACGCCATAATATATCAAGTTGTCATTTACCAACCGGATGAACATCCGATGTTTGCACGTGTTGCATATTCGTTAAATTTGACAATACGACAAATTAGTAAAATAGCTTTTAAAATATATGTGTTTTAATGCGGCCCAATAAAACAAATTTCGTTAACCTGACTGTATTTTTTATTAATTTGATAGTTTACATTAAAACAATATAGATATACAAATCACAAGAGACAAAAAAACACAAACAGATTAAAATTAAATTTAAATACGATAAACTTGGAATATCCCGAATATCCTCATCTTGTATTTGTAACCTTCCCCTCTACGGCTCGGTTCTGGTAAAATCCCTTATTTGATCCCAAGTTTACCATAAACTGTCTTGCGAAGTCATCTTCGACCTTGATAAACAAAAAGATCACAATAAATTATTGCAGTTTTAAAATTTGAGTTTAATTTATAAAGTAAAGCATAATTAAAGATACTTACCAACTGTTCCAACTGTTCGCCATTTTATGAAACCGTCGTCGCCTTAGAAATCGCTAGCCCAGTAAATTCTTCATCTGCACAGAAAGAAATTAATCAGTAAATCTTAATAATGCATTAATTAATTTTACGCTGTTAAAATCAAACACTTTTCGATAACTTACAAATATTCCTATATTACGATGTCTCTTTGGTCGAGGACATTTGGGAAAGAATGGAATGTCGCCCAGTATTCACATTTTATTCGCAATATTGTATTAAAAAAATGGACGTATTAAGGAAGAATTCATAATAATTGCCTAAACAGATTTTATTTTAATACTGACTATTGTAACAAAAAAATGAAATTCGTTCTACAGCCAATGCATTGAAACATAAATTTAACTTGATAGGAAAAGAAATAAATATTTCTTTACATTTTAACAATAATTCTCAATATTCTTATAAATATTTTGTCTTATATTAATTTATGGTTCCTTTTAAATGTCTCTTTATTTAATTATCAGATTAAGGATTATTTTATATTTTATTATTTATTATTTTTATATATTATTTATTATTTTTATATATTATTTATTATTTTTATATATTACTTATTATTTTTATATATTATTTATATTTTATTTTTAATTTATAAGTTTATATTTTAACAGGAGCAGGAAAAATGACACAAATATTTTGATAGATCAAGTTTATTCAACTTATTATGAATTTACATTTTTTGAATTTGTATAATTGTTATAAACATAACAATATTAACGAACTATTTTAACTAGCTCACAACAATATGGTCAATTGTAAAAATACACAAATATAGACACTGAAACTATTAAACAGTTACATACAAAACTTATGTACAAGTTCACAAATTAAAATACCATTAAGTCAGACTGCAAGCGAAAACGTTCATCTCCTAGGTTGCAGATAATGTCGATCATCGCTACACGAAAGGCCTTGTAATCGCACTGTGAACAAACATAAAGAATTAGCAAAAAATTTAAATAACTGAAAATAAATAGCTCGAAAAATGTAACAATACTCACCACATTAAATCAAGTTCCTCGCCGTTTTTACGCCACAAAGACCTGCCCGCATTTGTTCAACCTGTAACAAAAGAGAAAGCATTGATTAGAAACACATAGTAAAATTGTTTTATTAATAGATGAGCTTACCCCAAATTTGATTTTTTCTCGCTTCACCGTTGAATTGTTGTTTTATAGTTGATCTATTTTTATCAGCAGCTCAGTTCAGTCGCTCGATACTTTTTGGGGGATGAACTTTTGCACTTGCAATCCATCAACATCTTATGAGTAAATTTTTGCGTTGAAAAATTTTCGAAAAATGAATTGTTAATTCGGTCGGTCTATTGCCAATCGCAATGGATTCTATAAGATGTTGATGGCTTAATGGCATGCTCAAAAGAGAACAAGGCAGAGGTTTGCCTTTAAAAAGAAACCTCGCATTCGATATTTTAGAATTAAAACCGAAAAGTATGACTTACACCGGGCCATTTTAGGTAAACATTGTAAAACCAGTATTACAATACCTAAAAATATACGATAAACGGAATCAATCAAACTCATTTATATGTAAAATTTTCTCAGACTTTTGATAGGTATTAACATGAATAAAATAACGTTACATTTTTCATATTCGTAGTGGAATATCAAAAGATAAAATTTGATTTTATTTAAATTTGTATTAAAATTTTATATAGATTGGAAATTGATATATAGTATTGTAATCGGATAAACTTTTTTATAAAGCAGATGTTTATGAAAGTGTCGAAAATTTACACATTTTAGAGATTTATACTAAAATTTGAATAAATTTCGTATAATTTCTAAGCATGATTTTAAAATAACGGGGAATGAATATTAAATAATTGCAAACATTCGACTTTTTTTGAAGGAAGCATAAGTGAAACAGGCACACATAATTTAGCATGATATGTATGTATAAAGCGTGTTTGATTCCCTTATGTTTCTTAGGTTGAGCCACGGGGAAGCAATTAATTTAATATACATAATCATTTGCAATAGTCGTACGTATGAGTTCTAACGCTGCTCTCAATGGTTCATTTAAATGTTTATACCGCAGTGGTCGGTGTGGTTATTAGCATTTAAAAATGATGGAATATTTAATTTTTATGCATTCCCTCGGCAGACCCATATTATAAAAGGTTTTAAAAAGAAACATTAAAAGGTATATGTGTGTGACGGGCATATAAAGTTACACTAATAAAACTGGCTAAATGTCCGAAATTCGAATTACGTATACATATTTTTGTTAGGCATGCATGTGTGTACGCACTTGATACAGGCAACACAAATAACAAATTTTATTATTATTACAATTTTTAGTATTATAAAGCTGTCTGTATGTAAAATACGGGACACATTTTGGCCAGTTTCAAAATGCTATTCGTATTAACTGTCTGCACGAAATAGAATCGCGTTTTAAAATAGTACCTCCAATATCATAGATGTTTTCCAATATGCAGTAGCGCAATAAAATAAAGAATTTAGGTTAACGCGTTCGAAAGGGCGGCTGGATTTAAAATTAATGCTATAAAATAACAAGCACATTGCGCAGATTTGCTCTTCGAACGGTTACAAAATGTTGCAACAAATTTGAATGTGTTCAAATTTATTTATTTTAACATAATTTCGTCCCAATATATCTTTCGGTGAAAAAATACCGCGCACACAACATAAATTTAAAAATTTTAACCCTTAACAAAGAGGACAATATTGTTCTCTGAACTCAGGATCGATAAAATCTTGTTTTTTAGTGTCCGCCGTTTATGATAGTAGTCTAATTTATGACAAGTTGGTGGACCTGTTTTGTCACCTGGTGTGTGGTTGTATTCCCATAGAAATGTAGTTGCGATGGTCACATTTGTGTATTTTTATCGTAAATATCGACCAGGAGCTGGAAGTTTTGACTTTAATTTTTTCGGACGCTTTTAAAAGTCAGCAAGATGGAATGTTATAACTGCGCTTTGATTTTGCGGTAACGGTTCAGATTTTAATGCTCGCTCTTAATAAAATTGCTGTGCAATTTGCATATTTCTTTGGTTTACGGTTTACAGCATCGTGTAAAGTAAATATTTTATTACTCGAATACATTGTTAGCATTGCTGAAAAATGTTACTTGTTTGGTTCAAAATTTGCAAACACAGGGGGCATTTTAAATGCACAGGTGTGTTAGACTGGATTTAAGCATAAAATTGGTACGGGTTTATGCACTCCCTACTTTTATGGTGAGCACACATTTTTATTAATGTAAGTTAAGTAACTTCCGCAACGTAATGGAGGAAGTATAGGTAAGGCTTAAAAATACTCCGTGCAAGTTAATAACGAACCAGGTTCACGTCCGCTTTAATTTCCTCTAAATGTATTTATTGAAAATTTATAATATCGAATCTCGTTTGGTGATCATGAATAAAATAGCGGTATACTTGTTTTTAACTTAAGTTTTTCTTTCACACCCTCAGCGGTGTTTAAGTGCTAAGTTTACAATTTGTAATATCCGATAGCGTTGCTATAATCCAAACAGGGGATGGTGTATCTATAACATACCTTACAAACCAATGTCTATTATATTGTTTAACAATTATTTGAAATAATATGTAAATAACGATAACACTTTCGCTATATAAGTAAAGTAAATTCACTTTACTGCTTTGATTTTCTACTTTTTGTACGTGATTCAAAATACCATCCCTGGCGTAAGACGTATAAAACTTTTCAGCTACTTCTCTTTCGCATAAATTATTCGTGCGCCTTCAATGCGGCTGGAGCTCTCAACAACCACGCAGGTATCCTGATCAAATTACGAAAGCTCGTGGGACAAAAAGCTCGCTAAGGTGCAGTTTTACAGGAATCAGTAGTTTTCCTTAACGATTTGCTCTTCTTGTGCCTCAACTTCCAGCTGTCATCCGTCACATTGAATATTTCATCATATAAAGTATGTAGTTGATATGCAAAAGTGTTTTTTGACAAAGTGAAATCTTCTAAAGCATCTTGGCAGCCAATGGTTTCGTTGGAGGCGAGTTGAGCATTAAATACAAACTGGCGCACCTGCGCATTTAAAATGCTCAAAATATTTGAGAATCCCGAGTGAGAGAAAAATCGCCTTCATTATTCGAAACACACGAAAGTGTAAAAATATCTCGACGGAATATCCTTAATTACGCGGTTTGATAATCAGTCATTGCTTAATTAATGGGGCGCGGGGGCCATCAAAGGCAGCTCCGACATGACCAGAAGCCACTCTGCTAACCAACAAAACTCCTAGTTTATTGGCATTTTTTAGACGATTTAAATTCTCTGCGCTGGAAACAAGAAAGGTGGTCGCGGCGGTTCACAAAAAACGACCATTTCGGTTACATACCTTTGGCCCTGTTATTCGGCCACGTGAAATAAAAGGTTGTAAGAGAAAATAAATTTTATCGGCTAATTTGAACGTTCCCATTATAAATGAAATAAAAAACACTTTCAAGTATTTGATACTTTAGATTACATCTGCAAGAAAAAAATGTAAATTCTTATTTTATGGTTCCTAGAGTTAATCCTAAGATTAAATGTAATTTAGTCCATATGGCTGGGTAGCTTACATATTTATGGTCATTATCTGCGCCCACAAACGACATCCTCCAAATTGCAAATAAATACCTTAAATCTCCGGTTTCTATAACTTGATAAATTGCTTTCGCTGATTTCCTCAATTCTCCCCAAAATGAAACCCATTAAATTAATCCTTTCAAAAGATGCGAGGGGTGTTTATGGTGCATGAATATTGTGGACAATGACCGATATTGTGAAGTACGGAGGCCTTCACGCTAATATCTGCAAATTGTACCATCAATTAGTTTCGACGCAGCTGATCTGACGTATGCGAGATCTGTAAGTGATTGATGGTAATTTTATTGTCACAAAATGAATAAATTAAACGTTTGCATGAACTTGCTTATATATTAAGAATGCTGGCGGAAGTATCAAAGACATTGTTATAACACAAGACAAGCTTCAAACGGTTGGCTAAATTATATAAGGAATGCTTTAGGACAAGTCTGGTTTAAATTTTTGCGCGTGTGAATAACAATGGGAGTTATTCTCTCAGGTTGCTTTTTATGTAAAAAAGCGCTTAACAAAAGTATTTTAATTGGAGATATTTTGTTAGGGCAGACGTGCAACGATAAAAAAAGATGTGGGGAAAACAGGAGTTTTGGAACTTAGATTAGGTAGGTACTCTGAAAATTATTGTGTCAATGATTTGAAATTTTGGGACGCAACTACTTTTGGTAATAGTGTATTTAGTATATCTAATATGGGGCTAACTCATCTGGCGATAATGTTTATGATCCCACGTAATTTATTATATTAATGTTGAGTTTGTGTTTGATGCACCAATGGATCTTCTTCCAATCTCCAGCTGCATTCAAAAAGTGAACGATCAAAACTAATCGCGGACAATTGCGAAATCAAAACAGTCAATAGGAAGCATTCTGGATGTGACATATCTGATGCTATAACATATGTAGGTCTTTGGTAAACACACCGCATCTTCTCTTTGTATTTTTTGTAACGACATTCATGTTAACACTAGAGCTGTCACGCTGATTCGGCGGGGTTCAATGCAACGCTGGATTTATGTTGGCCGGGGTGACTTCCCTTGGATCTTCTGTTGTCTGTCTGAAACCGCCAGCAAACATTAGGAGTGATAAAATGTGCAGATGTGCGGTGAATTTTTATCATCCTCCTATTGTTCACTTAAGGCCCTATTTACATGATTGGCCAGAATATGGCGACTTAAATGTAGAGATGTTTGAGTACCAAATATAATTTATATTCAATTTTAAGATATTGTGGGCATGCATGTGCCTCCAAACCCAGTAAGTTTTAAATTGTAATTTTCAAATATATGTAGATCGTCAAGCAAACTTTGAGTACCTATATATATACATATATCTCTGATTGTAATTGAAATTAAGAATAAAAATATTCCAGAAGGTTCCCACACTTAATACCTGTCGTTCCTAACTTTGTAAAATAGAACAGATTTATGTCACTGTTTGTATAGTGTTATAAAAAGCAAAATATGTTAATAGCGACTGGAATTGTAATTCAAATGTACCAGGGATAAATCATTTTAACTAACATCTGTTGGTTTTCTGGGAGTGCCTGCGGAATATAACCCTCTTAATCATTTCATAATCATAAGTGTTTTATATAAAGTTTTGCCGCCGTTCTTCATAGTATAATGGGCGAAACTGAGACGGTCGTATTTCTAAAGAAAGGCGAAACCAGCGC
This sequence comes from Quadriops clusia, assembly GCA_033557875.1. Classification (NCBI taxonomy): domain Eukaryota; kingdom Metazoa; phylum Arthropoda; class Insecta; order Coleoptera; family Hydrophilidae; genus Quadriops; species Quadriops clusia. The sequence continues at coordinate 5,050 of JAWQRP010001345.1, read as the reverse complement.
TCCGGATTCTAAGCGTGCAAAATCTAAAAAGTTGCTCCGCTTCTAACAGTTACATAAACCGCGGCAATTCATATTTTATCAGGCCATTCCTGTTCTAGAAATTATTAAATTTGTGATAATATAGCACTGGCTGCTTCCTGTGTGTGGTCGCAGATGTCAAAATTTTCGTGGTCGTATTTATGGAACTAGTTTACCATGGAACCGTCTATTTGCATAATTTATTACTTTCATTAATGTGACTGCACCGGCCGCGCCATAACACAATTGACCACCAAAAGAACGCACTGCACATTATTGCACTGAACGACCGCCATTTGCGCAATTGGCGGAGGAGCGCGAACCGGCCGATATCGCATTTACCTAACAGCTATTTATAAAATATCCTCCCTTGTCGTTTATAACGGTAATCAAGTACGATAAAAGATTTTATCATCGTCTACCTTTGTGCTGTTCTGAACCTTCTCAGGAGATTGTATGTTGTGTAGGTCATGTAGGTCGGTCCATCGATATTATCACTGTCGTAAACTTATCCAATTTGTAACTCACTCGCAAGTTATAGCTGTAGTTTAATTAATTACAGGAGTAGTAAAAAACTTTCTTTTGGAGTGGGTAATTCGTCTCGTTGTAAAGTTACTTTTAATCGGGGGCATTGCTACTGCGAACACGTTTATAAATTAGATTAGTTTAAGGCAATTTCTGTTTTTGCAAAGAAATCTTTGCGATGCATAGGACGCAAAGTTTGTCCGCGTGAGAGTGCACTTTTGACTCTCATTTTTTCCAAATCGCCAACTTGGGAATACTTTTTCGGTTCGGGGGATTCAGAGGATTATTAATGAGACTTGCTACATTCATTGGGGATCAGACAACAATAGATTCCGCAAGATTAATTGTGTAAATGAGTAAACAAGGCAAGCCCAGGTATTGAAATGCAGCGAGTGTAGAGAAGCACCTAAGGGGTGGTCAGCTGTCTCGCCCACGTACGAACTGTAAACATTCCCCTTGAATAGAACAATTTGTATTGTCCGACTTCTGAGTTTTATGATCGCCGCTGTCTCATGACCACAGTATACTGTATCATGTCCAGAGTCAACTCGTCACTAAACTTGCATCTGCTACAAAATGCATGGAGCTTTACGTACACGTTACATGCATTCGAGTTCAAAGTAGAACAAACATGTATAACAAAATCAGTATTGGGGGTAAGTGTAGAGCTTAAAGCCAAATAGGAACATAAAAAAAATTTACTAAAAAGAAGGTATGAATTTATTCAAAATTGTTTATGTTTACATATGTACATTTTGGAAATTTTGTACACAAGAAAATTCATTATTTATGAATGTAGCGAAAAAGTGAAACTAACCCCGCCACTGAGGTTAGTTGACTGTAAAAGGTTGTCAGGTTATGGTTTGGTAACTAATGGCAACATTTAGCGGATGTGGGCACATCTGCAATCTATTGTCGAACACGTGAACTACTATAAATGTGCCATTGTTAACAGTAGACAATTCTATTGATATTAGGTTTGTGGGCCACCACTAATTTGCTAAAAACACCCCAATTTTATCATTGGAAATATATTAGCAATTTAAGCGCTATTGAACTTACCCGAATTACACTGGGCACGAGAAAGATATCTAAAATTTATTTTATTTATTAACTCGCTTTTTAAGAGATAATGCTAATTGTTTGTTGCACAATATAACGACGGCATAAAATTGTTTCCCAAACTATAATAAAATGATCAAGTTAGAGCCATAAATGCATGGTGTAGCCTCTGATTGCGTTATTATGGAGGAAATGGAGGAGCATAACTATAATAATATTCGAAGCATATCTAGGAGCTAATCTATTACAAACGCTACCACACTCCATAAAATTTCTATGAACGATTATCATATATTTTCCTATAGATAAATTACAATTTTATTATGCTGTAAACTTACACCTGAGTATAATATAACCGTATAACTCGTATAATATAACTTTCTAGGAATATTTCATATGGATGTCGCACTCAGCACTCGCATGGAATAATACGATTTTATATAGTTTTTTAAGCGAGAATCCTGGCGCAGTGTGCGCCCAGCAGTAAAACGACAATAAAACCAAAGCAAATTCCGGATTCGTTCGAAATATTTTAACACCCTATAAATTTACGTAAAACAACGACGAGGTAGGTGGTCTTAGTTTTGCCCTCGCAGGCGAATCCTCAACTACTTGTTGACATTCGAATTATCTCCACGATATCTGCACCGCTAATAACACAGTCAACACCGCACTATCTTCCAAGGGAATGCTTTGAATCGCACTGGAAGTAGTTCGCTTACACAAATATTTGTCTTGTGTTCATTATTTGCGAAGAAGCCAAGAAGTTACCAATATGTACGTATGTATAAATAGTTATAAATAAGTAATACGCTGGAAGCGCGCAGCAGTCATCGTCTATTCTGAGAAAAATTGTACTTATTGTTTTATTTTGTTATATACAAACAGAATCCTGTTGTGCTGTAGCTAATAGAGGATTGTGCTCAAACATGAAGAAAATATGTATGTATAAGTTTCATGTACCTAGATGTACATTTTAAATTTATACGTAATAACTCTGATGCCATATTTCAGCACCATTAAATTAATAACAATTTGTCCTTCCAAACGGGAAGCACTTGATGAAAATTATTATGCCTTTCGATAATTAACCTGCGAAATTTAACGAGTGGGCACGTTTTGTTACGGGCCTAACACTCACTACTTATACATGATAGGCCAATTAATGTGTCCCATTTGGTGCAATTTGAGTTTCCTTAACGGCTTCATACGCTGTCGTCGACGTGATTACATCTGAGAATATACCTACAACTATGATGGATAGCGGCCGTGTTTGTAGAACGAATAGGTTCGATTTAATGTAACGGGTGCGGTTATGCAACAGATGGGTGTCTTGCTATCTCAATGTTTACACAGCCTAATTTCCATGTCAGCGTAAACGCGAATCATTTGTTAGCGAACTCCCTAATTATAGAGTAATTGCCCGAGGTATATCCGGCAATCGAGGTGGTCCGTTGATCACGGCATCAGCTCAGGTCCGGTATAAGGGGTTGTTCTCGACCGTTGAGCCGCAAGTCACAATACCTCGTTAACAATAATATTGTTATGTTTACTCTATTGAGAGAACTCCAGCTCCAGCTAAATCTTAGACTATTAAATTTAAGTCTCTTCAAGTACCACGATTTATAAATTTACTAGCGAACTGATTACCTATTCCTTGTTTATGTCAACTTCACGGCTAATATAATCATGGATTATGAAAATAAAACCATTTTACATGTAGGCAAACACGCTGGGTGCATTTATGAATGAACCAAATATCTAATTGATATTCTTACAATATGCAATACAATTTCAAAATAACCACAGAAGTGCAAACAGAAAAGAACTGCTGTTCTGGCGATTCCTTAAACAAACCATATCTATTGCAGAACGCAACCTTTATATAAAATCGAGACGACAGAAACGTACAAACGTATAAATAATTTTATTCTATTAGAGAAATTGTTTTGTTCCATCCATTGAGTTACCCAATTTAATCAAACAAATTATCAAAAAATATTTTATTTATTCGCCTGCCAGAAGAACCTTCTTCCACTGAAATTGCATGTTTTTCGAATCAACTAAATTGCCTGAATTGATTTTAAGTGAACACTAAAGCAACTCGTGCTTCTAAGGCAAGATAGAATAATTATAAGAATATTGTAAATATCGAAGCTTGTCTCGACACCTCTACTTCATTGTATTTTTAAATGCTACCATCTGCTTACCACTAAAACACACAGTAAAAAATCACAAAATTGTAACCACTAACCTCGATATCACAAAGCAATTTATTTGTATTTACATCAAGTACACTCCCTTAATTAAATATTCACGTGCGCAAGCAAGGTATGTGCAAAATCAACTGTATAAACAATGTAATGTGCAGTTTACATAAGGTATTTGCGCTGCATTTTAGCAATTTCGAACGTGCTCTTCGTATTTACATTTACTGATAATAATTAACTTTTCTCTCCTGGAAATTCTTCAAGAAATTTCGTGATTCACAAACAAATTGGAGCATTATGGAAGTTGGTTATGTTTTGTTGAATATCAAACGTCAATGTTTCATTTCAATCCCCTTCAGAGCCATGTTTACCTAAAATATTTCATGGAACAGTCTCTGATACTGTTTACATTTGCGCAGCTATTACACCGTTAATTAAAATTTTAAAAATATTATTTCAAGTCGGAAGCTGGGTTTGTTTTATGCCGGATCCGTCTTTCCAATGTTTGTATTTTTCCTGTTTGTGGCATATACCTACCCTAAACATTTTAAATTCTAAATATACAATTTTATAATGAATTAATTTTTGTATTAATGCCGTGAAACAGTTCCTCATGTCTACACAAAAACACTTTATGCCCTTCTCGAGAATCGGCTGATAATATTGAATAATGGAGAACTAATAAAATAATGACAAGGTGAAATATGACCACCTTTACACCAGGAATGCAGTAACAATAAAACTGATTCATGCGGCAGTCGTAAATTTTAAAACATCTAAAATGGATAAAAAGTAAACCATGAATAATTTATGCCGTAAAGTGCAGGTTTTTGTTGCGTTCAACAGGTGTCTCTAAGGTGTTAATGGATAAATCTATATGAACGCCGGTGCTTCTTTATTTTAGTGACCCACAGGACATTTAATTGCAGACTTTCCTAGGGCTATCCCGGAATTAAAATCCTTTTTTTGCCTACCCATTTAGTGTCAATTGATGCTGGAACATTCACATTTCGAAGTAAATCAATAGCTATTGGTAACTTTAAATGTAAATTAACTGGCACTATCCCTTTACATCAACAAACATAATTGACGTTGTAACGTACGTACATACGTACGTACGTCCGTCCGTCCGTCGGTAATTTTCCCATTTTAAGGAATATGATTTCTATGGTGAGTGTGTATCGATGGTTGCGCCACTATGAAAAAATCGCATTTTAAAGAACATCAATGAGTTT
>JAWQRP010001344.1:0-19674 GCA_033557875.1 Quadriops clusia | reverse complement strand
GCTAGGAGAATAAAAAATGGAATATTATGCTGTTTGTTTCATGGCGATATCTTATTCCTACGCGAAAAAATATCTAAAATACGATTTAAGGTATGACTAGCTGCCTCTTAAAGTAAGGTTTTAAACTGTCTTAGAACTAAATCATGTAATTGTGAGATTGTTGTAAATCTTTGTGGCCAGGGAATTACAATACATTTTTAATGTTAATTTTATTTATTACTGATGTGTCACATGTGTTCAAGTTCTTTTGTCATATCAGTGATTTATATGGATCTAATGAAAAATAAATTATGGGACGGGAGTGCATTTTTCTTGGGCTCGTTTGGGAATAAAAACGCAGTAGTTTTTATTGTAATGTCGTTAGACAAAACACAAAAGTGTATTAAAGTTTGGCCCTTTTGAAACCGCTGTGCATTGCTGGCCTCTCTCACATATCATCGCACGCCCACTTTACTTCCATTCTTTCTTCTGTTCGTTCTTCGACCCGCCTCATTGAAGGCTATTCATTGCGAGAAGCCCGAATTTATAGTTCCTGAAAATAGGTGGAATGACATTTATTAGGTACAAAATAATGCCTGTGTTTGGAAATACTCTGCGGCGACTATGTGTGTTATTCGGTTAACCGATATTGGCCTCTGTTATTCATTTTCCAGCTACCTGCAAATAAATGATGGCTGGATGACAGACCACGATTTTAAAGTTCAACTTCTATTGAATGGCGAACGTCGTACCATTTAAAATATAGCAAACTCATTGTGCAATAAAAAGAAACTTTAATGCGGTTCTCTTACAATTCGCTGGAATATTTTGTCACAGTTTAAACAGTCCTTTATGTTAGAAATGGAACTTTCGAATTATTTTATTTATAGCGCGAACAGATAAATTGCTATCCTAGAATCCATTTCAATCGCATCACGGACAATCCAATTTTACTTAGAGTAGATCCATTCTTGGAGTCTCATATTAAAGCATTTAGTGGTCTATAAGTTCACTGAGTTACAAATTTGCAAATTGAGGTATTTAAAACTACGGCCATATTATTTGTATTTCTCTTGCATTAGGTCGCAAGTTATATTTACACACATGAAAATGACTTTTTTGTCAATCACTCTATTAGAGCTAACTACGACAAGTACTTACTTCAGAAGTCAATTATGAGGGCAACAAACAAATGTTATCGTATTAGGACTAATGTAACATAAGACTATTACTAGTCTTAAGGGGAATTTTGTCCTCACACAGGAGCTGTTAACTGTATTAATAATAATAACTATCCCTGATGGGAGCCAATACAAGTCAATTATGAGCGATAAGTAAGTATAATCCCTGTTTTCTCCCCTGTTCCGAGGAAGTAGAATTAATCTCCCCCTATAGCGTCTTCAGTTACAGCAATTATATTTTGATCGATTTTTGATTATGAAATATTATTCTGTTGTCGAAGAGAGAACTAGGGCCATCGTAATTTTCTACAAAATCGTTAGCTTTTATACTCTCGGGAAAACCTTTTTATATAGATGTTGCAACGTAAAAAGTTTAACAACAATCTTATAAATTACGCAATAGCGTATATGGTTATTATTAATGTTATTTTCTACATTGAAAGGGGTTGTAATTGAAATGTTCTGACCGGACATATTTATCTATTATTAATGTAAATATGGGGCACCGCAGGTTATCAAAAAGGGGCAGATCCCTTGACCTTAAACAAAAGTTAGAACGATATTGCCGGAGAACAAAGTGGAAAAAGGAGTAATAATGTACATAATAAGCAGATTTAATTCCGAACTTTGTCAGTTAAAACTTTATATGCGTTCCCATTTTGTGTTTTAGTTGCTATTCACTTAACTACCGCGGAGAGTAAATAATGCGCCTCTTGGGGGGTAAAAAGGAATATTATGACACACTCAGAGGGGGTTGCTTTGTCCCATAGTCCTTGGAAGGGCAGATGCGGTGTCAACTCCTAATCTATGGCTGGGCGTAGCGTTTACTACCTTAAAGGTGTTTGAGACCCAAAATTGATAAAAATCTGCCAGAATAATTTGTTGTAGTGGTCACAGTTTCCAGAAAAATATCCATCAGGCAGCTGCGAATTTGCGATCTTTATCAAAAATGTCTCTGCATCCAACGAACGACAATATTCTACATAGAGAAAATGTGAAATAAACAATTCACATTATATTATAGACCTACTGGTTTATTTACCATCGTGTATTGCCGCATATTACAAAATATTTGTTTAATTTTAAAATTTTGCATATCTGTTAATGAAAGCTGGACAAATGGTATAAAGGAACCAATCCGAAATGCGTTTATAAACATATCACGTATAAATAACGACAAAATCAATAAACAATTGGCGCAGCTTTTCATCTAAAATGAGTGAAATATTTAATTGATTGCCGAGTTCATTATGTAAGTCGGTTTATATTGTGAATTTTGGTAGTTGCCAAACACAACAGAAACAATTTACAGTGTCCAAACAAATCGAACTATCATTGCCGATAATTTATCAATTTACGCTCTAAAAACAAATAAAATATAATTCGGCATGCTCAATAAACTGGGAAATGTATTAAATTGGAATTGTTTTAAAATCGTGTAACGAAATAATCTAGTAATAGGGACGCAACAAAAAGCGTCCTGCATTAATTTGACGCAGTTTTAAAACTGCTGTAAAATGAAAATGAAATCGTCCCCATTCAATTTAATTAGAAAAGCAATTTTACGGGAGTTGTGCCGAGATCTAAATAATATTAATGGTTTAAGTTCTTTTCTGTAAGATTCTATGCGATATTATCGCATTTATTTTCGAAAATCACTTTATTATTAAATGGGGCATATTTTCTGTTTTTTTCTTACAAAATCCTGTAGTTTTTAATGTTGTCTGTACTTTTAATAAATATATTTAAAGCGTACGTTAATGAAGGTGCATTAGCTGTCCGGGATGCATAAATTAGTTGCTAAAACTGCAAACTCATTTAAATTTCAACAACGCGCGGATACATTATATAAATTATAACAGATATTGTCTTAATTAAATATAATTAGCCGGAGTGCTGTTGTCGAAAACTTGAAATATATTTAAAAATTCAGATCGCCTGGGAGATAAGCTCACTAGGTACAAATTTTTTATTTGTTTAGGCGGACAGGCTTTATCTTGAAGTACGTTATTATCTCGGTGTTTAATTTGATGTGGTTATGAATATTCACAATTCATCACGAAAGGAAGTAAGTAAACAATGAAAATTAGTATCAATTTTCAGCTTTCAGCTGTTTTATATGAAATCAGAGTCAGGTTTCTTCCTAGTTTTTTCGGTGATTTCTAAGAGAGGTTTGAAATAATTCCACGTATTTTTCTCATGTATACGACTGTGGCAATAATTGCGGTAATTAATTTTAGCGGTTAGTGAAATTGGGCGGCTACTTATACTTACAACGGTAATGCTAATGTGGGAAGGAGTCAACAAGCATAACTAAAAAAGTGGAGGAAACAATCAGCATTCATTAATGAAATGACATCGGCATATGGCCTGCGCACTTCCATTGGCCGAGTCATCGTACCTTGAAATCTACCACCAATCGAACAGGCTGCTTCACTTCAAACTCTAATTAGTCGTGTGTTAGAGCACTAGTAGAATCAACGCCAAAGTGCTAATAGGTTCTTACGTGTCCACTCTGTAGATACGGAGAAATTCCATCTATTAAGGGAGGTGATAGGTTAGGATACCTGCTTTGTCCCTCCACTTAAGTGCTAATTTGAATCACAACACGGCAGTAGAGTTAATTTGTAGGCTATGTTCTAGAACAACTTAATCCCTCGTGAACATACTTAGGCTAATGGTTTTTTGTTGTCGGTGCGATAAAACTATTACTACAGTTATAAGATGTGTTGATGGGAGCGTAAAATGAATATGTCTGTCTATACACTTAAATGTTGCGTCTATAGAAGTTATTTAGAATGTTTTTACATTGTACTGCTACCTAATGTGCGGTTTTGAAGTAGAAATCCTTTATGTTAAAAATATAAAGCAAAACCACCTTATTTTCCTAATTATTAATGTAAAACACTAAAATAATAAAACATAAGTAGGTATATGTACAAGTGTGCGCTTATGTCAATACAACATTGTACAACGAGGTTAACAATAAACGCGTAGGTACTTTAAATCAATATTACGGCAAGAAAGATTTAAACCATAATGTAGTATGCAGCTTTCTTGTGGAGCTTTTTACGCGAATTTAATGTGAATCGTGTAGATTCCAATTTAAAATAGTTTCATGATAAATATGCATTCGGAATCCCTGCTTGCAGAGCGTTGTATATATTTAATTAATATGTAAAATCCTTTATGTTTATTAAATATGCATACAGCGAGCCGCAAGCTAAATTTGCAATTTGAAATTTCTATCGCATGAAATCTACTGACATCAAAGGGAATGTGTTTCTGTGACTTCTTCAGCTAAATGTACATTTAACAAGTAGTTAAACATTCACATTTATTCACACTAACTATTACTTATTTGGTAATTTTCTTTCCAAACTTTAGGGCATTTACGCATGCACATTCTTAACAATCTACCACAACTTAACGTTGCACTACTGGCCACTTGCGGTTTACGGTTTGCAGCATACCTATAGGGTACGTTTTATTGGTTGGTTCCTATATTTACTTTGTCATTCGAACACCCGGCAGAGATGGATCATTGATTACATAAGATCGGCGGTTGGTGCATAGATCACTTGAGAGTTACGACTATTGTGACATTGTCGTTTATCATTCTTTAGCAGCCTACCAGATGATCAGGAGGCATTGTGAGTTCTTTGAACTGGATGATAAGTACGAGGACTAAGAGCTATTATACCATGGAAACCGAAAGTGCTTTGCCAATATTTGCAAATTCAAAAGTAATCAATCGACTTGCCATACGATTCCAAATACAATGTTAGATGTAATGTCCTATATGCATCTTCACTACTTAATAATAAAGAAACAATAAATTTATATCTTCTGAAGTCTATGCAGTTAATTATATTTATTATGCACCTACAACATACAATTGACATCAATCATTATTATTAGAATAAGTGTTGACTTCTCCATTACATTAAAAAGAAAAGTATGCATAAAAAACAAATGTAAATTCTTATTAAGTCAATGAATATGAATACTCGAGCAGACGAAGTGCCTACGCACCATTCCCTTACGGATATTTAAATCGCATCTAACCTATATAACAACCTATTATCTTGACACATGGACTACTGACACACCAATCAATCATCATGTGTGATCACCTAACCCAAAATATCCATAATTGAAAGTTGTAATCTGATAAAATCGCGGCCCTCTCCCAAAAATCGGTCCCTGACATTGTTAACGCTAGCATCTAAGTTTCTAAAAAAGGTAAAAAAGCCGCATAATAATAAGATACGGGTGATTATCCGATGGCCATCATTTATAATAAATGTCAATGGTAATAAAGACTACATTGTGAGCGGTGATTGATGCAGGATGTCGGTTTGGGCGAGCGTCATGTCTTTGCTTGACTCAGGTGGCTGCCATTGTCTTTGATAGATGCCAGGGCTTCACGTGCAGATTTGCCCTCTGAACTTCAATTTGATTGGCAATTATTAAATTTGATTTAGTTATAATTCCCGAATGGAATCGTTTCCTCCAACTCTTAGTAAATATTATTTATGACTCAATTGGTTTAGGAGAAATCGCTCCAGATTTCAAAATGTCGAATATTTTTTACCATTCCACATTTGCACCGATGAAATATATCATGTAATCCGTTTATGTCGTTTAAGCTCATTACCGATTTTAATCCTGAGCGTAATTTATTAAAATTCCAAAGATTTCTGGTTCGAAAATTAGACAATCTATGTTAATTAAGGCGAATGGAACCTAATGAAGATGTTTTAACTATAGGTACATGTGAATAAAATTCTACCTCTTAAACGGCATAAATTATGACCCTAATTTAAATTACCTTTAATTAGCACCTAACTTCTTTTGAGAACTCTATTAAGTATCATACTTTTATATGTTTCCTATTACCCGTGCTAATTAATTTGTAAATTTTGAATATGTAAATTTTACGCTCCGAATTAAACAGGATATACATTATTTCCTTTCAACGGAAATGATTCCAAATAATTAAATAAACGATTCTAATGTTGAAGCCGTACAAATGGAACAAAGGCAGCTGATAAATTTTGCCAAACTAAGTTTAAATTTGCCTGAACTGGAAATGTATTTTATGTGTATATGTGAATAATGGACGATAACTGGTGGAAAATACCTGTCTTGTTCTCCCCCGTATACAATCCAAATTGAAACGTGACAATGAAATTACATTATTCAGTTGCTCAGTCAATTTGTGTCTTTTGGTTGTCTGATTGTCGGCGCATTAATCTATTTAGATAATATTTTAATGTAAACTCATTAGACGATCCGATTATACATCAGAACTGTGTGGTTTCCACATAAGATCTGTAATCCGTCCTAAACTCTTGTTCGTTTAAGCACAATTTTTACGCCTAGTTGATTCATCAGTTCAATTTAGGAGCATGCTTATAAGCGGGCACACCCGGTAATATGTGTAGTCCTTTGAGATAACTCGCGTTATCTTTAATGTTCCTTTAAATCCGGTGATAGTAACATGCCTGTCTGGTCGCATAAAGATTTTAATGGCTAACGATTCTAACATCGTTCTTAAAATGACTCGCTATAAAATAAAGGTCATTTTGTTGATATCTAACAAGTTACATTCGTCGTTAAAACTTGTCAAATGTAAACGTTAAATTGCTCTTACTAATAATAATTGGTTTTGATAGGATTGACTATGATTTATTGCATTATGTAATGCTTAATACTAAGTGCGGTTTAACGTTTCATATTTTTTAATATCAATTCTACTGAAACATATATACAAGATATTGAGTATTCCAAGATTCACTCTTATGAATGCATCGTTAAGTGTCCACTTAATGGTACACAACACAAACAGACTTAATTAACAGGATGGAGAACAGTATGCACTTGCTGTTCATGGAAGTGCCAAATTTATTCACACTCATCTGAAGTTCACATCCTACTACTTGTTGTTGATTAAATTTACTTCGAATGAAACACATTGACCAATCGTGCAGCTCAGTTTGATACGAAACATCCTATGATTTGATTGAATAGAGAACAAGCACCGGGATTTTAATAGATAATGCTGTAAGTAGGACAAGAAGAACGTATCAGCTTAACAGGTTATAATGGAATGTAAGTTAATTTTAACATCATTAAAAGGATGACCTTGTCGAAGAAGTACACGCAATTAATCATATTGCTATAGATTTGTTATTTTAAGATCACGACTAGCTCAGCAACTGGTTAATAATGCTGTAAGTATTAAAGGTTAACGTGCTCTAAACATTGTGTGAAATAATATCATAAAAAACGGGTTTCAATTTTTGCATTGATCTCATCAAGGTAATTGTGCCGAGGTACATCAAATAATTACGCAAATATTAATTTTGATTAGTTTATTCTAAAAGAAAACGGCATGCATATAATTTAGAATATGCATTGTACAAAGTCATTAATATTATGTCAGGTAATTAGTAAAATATAAATCCTAATCAATCGCCCACTTCATACGTACACGCGGCCAATATGGAAATATTTGTTTAAATTTCTACAGCGCTTGTAGGTGTAAACGTCAATTTTGTTTGACCGTATATAATTGATAACTAATAGTTGGGCTGTAAAGTATTTAAACAACTATTAATTGGGTCCGGAATGGGCTTGTGCAATGCGCCGACTGGTTTTATTAAACTAAAACTTTAATACCGTGGGCCTAGTTACAAATGCATTGAAAGCGCTTGCATAATTAATATTATTTACCTTTAATTATGTAGATTGTGGAAAGCACACATCAAGTTTTTGGTACCGCATAATACAAATTTACTTATTTTAATATAGATGACAATAATTTAGCTTTCAAATTGAAATTTAAACAGATAATTGCAAACTGCAAATTTGCGGAAATTGTTGATTTCCCAGCATTTTGTTAATTCCGACAGTTATTTAAAAAGGATCAAATTTAATAATCCCGTATTGGCGTATACTTGTACTCTCTGTACCCATGCACCTGAATGCATAAAAAGCATTTGTATATTAACGAGATTACAAAATGTAAATCTATATTTATTACAAACGACAAGTGCAGCATATGTTATTATTTGTATTTATGAATTTAACGTTCGGATTTTAAAGACGGGAGTCTTAGTGTAAGCCTGCCCGAAGGTTAAGGATATCGTTTATTACGGGATTTATGTCAAACAGCATTTGTAATAAATGTCGATTAGCTCGCTAATTTATGCAGTTAATATCAAGTAATGCAACCTTTGTAATTTCTGGCTTTACGGCGGCCTCGAATGGCCTTTCCGTTGTTTCTTTTGCATGAAATACGCGCGCTGTTTGCGTGGAATCCCTTGTTTAACACTCTGACAGAACTTCTTTTATCTGGATTACCGTATGACATGCATAAATTGAAGGTTGTGCCCCTTTGGCATTACTAACACCTACTTACACTTAATGCAGAATTAGTATGAAACAAACCATCTGGTTGGCATGCATGTACAAGAATGAAGTTTTAGTTTCATATATGTCTTTATGGCATATGGTTGAATAATAGGCAGATAATTTGGATGGTGTAATTAAATTTAGGTGTGGAGTAGGGCATGATTAAATAGATATTTAGCCTCAAGAGTTCAACGCCATTCGTCGTAAATTTCGTTGAATGGTGTAATAGTAATGCCATAATAAACTAACATAAGCATTTGACTTGAATGTACACTTGAATGTTAATTGTGAATGATAGTTGCAATTATGTAGCTTATGAAAGTTTAAAACTCTTAACTAAAACGCATTATATGTTAAGTCCTTTCATGTCAATGGTAATCGCGATATGAGGATTCTTGTGTGTATGTGCTATTGGTTATCACACAATAATGATATTGATTGCTGTGACAGTTGACCGTTTGATTTATGAATATGCGAGACAGGATACTAATAAACACGTATTGCAGGACTAACACGGTTTGTTGCTTTGTATTCCCAGTTCGTGGCGCTCGTTAATTAATACCAATCATGATTGGTCCAGAATTGTATAGGATTCAGGTAAGCGGTTGTATTCACGAAAACTCAACTATAAATTGCTGCCATTAGGATTTAATATTGCAGGTGCAATAATCATGTTTAGTCAAAGATGATTTACAAGAAACTGGACAAAATACTTTGCGAAAGTAAAGAAATCTGGTATACTGTAGAAAAGGTTCCCCATTATGTTACGGTTTTCTTCTTGAAGTCATTCCTGCGGAACTTTGCAAACTGAATAATGGTTTGCAAAGTTTCGATATTGGAAAATCTTGAATATTATTGAACTTGTATGCAATAACAACGTAAAATTCCGAGTAGACGGTGATGTAAACGGCGCTCGTATAGACAGTAATTTCCTCTTGATATATTCCTTCAATATTTTATCAAAAACAGTACGTCTCAAGTATGTGCGATCCTGCTCCTTTTATCGTACAAATGTTGCGAGGAATTCGTTTCGATAGCAGGGCGAAATACTTGGATGAAAACGATACAAGTCTAGCAGACATGAAGCTATCTAGGAGCCTCAGACGAGCCATGAAGCTATACTCATCGGAGATGAGGTTGGGAATCAATGACACCGGCTTCAATTACTGAGGGCGCGTTACTTCCGCCACCCCAGGCTACCCTGGGGAGATATCCGCCGCCGCAGGAAGTCACGGCTGTCTTACACGGAGGACACGATGTTATGTGCCCATAAACAAAGCGAGCCTTTGAGATAATCGAATTCTGATGGTATGTAAATGTTCCGATAAAAATTTCATTTCATTATAACAGCCCTCCTATAAACTATACAGACAACATAAGTGAGGTGATATTTAAAATGGTATGCGGTAGTGATGTGGCATTTTAAATTTAAACTAACTTGCAACAAGTTTTGATATTGCTATACACGACCGATTTCAATATTTGAGGTTTTGTTAACATCGCATTTAATAAATCTTCACTTCCCACCAAGTCGTAACTAAATGTAGTATGATGTGTCCAAACCAGGTTTTTTGTATATTGAAAGTTGTTCAGAAAAAGCACACTCCTGATGAAATATTTATTCATTAGGCTACCAGTTTCGTCTAGACTTTTGCCTTCAATAGGCCTATGTGGTCAAAGATGAATACATCCCAAGTAGCACAAATAGTTATATAAGAGCTGAGAAAACGTTTTCTCGACAATTTAATAAACCAGAAGTTTTATAAAAATGTCGTGAAAACGTTTATTCGACCCTTATATATCGCTTATACACCCCAAATAGGCGCAGGTTATAAAGCAATCTTATTATATTAAAGTAATACAAAAAGTTATATAATTGCTGAGAAAACGTTTTCTCGACAAATTAATAAACCAGAAGTTTTATAAAAATGTCTTGAAAACGTTTATTCGACCCTTATACAACCTTTATACATCCAAAAGGTTAAAAGGTTATATTAAAGTATATCTTAACTCATTTATAAAACCATTTTGAGTTTGATAGGTATCCTGCTGCTACTTCTATATAACAATTTTTATTTATAATGGTAATCTTAATATCTCTTATAAGACAATTTTGTATCTTACGTAATAATTTGGCAAACTTTATATAACTTTTCACTCTTGTAGAAGTTGTATTGTCGTTTATAACCTTACCTTTTTAAAACCACCAATGTCCATTATCATTTTTGTTTGATGTATTCTTTTTTCGTGGACTAAATTTTAATTGTAGAGTTTATCTTCGTGGGATTTAAGTCCTTGAATAAAATTTTTTTCTTTAGTTTCTTCAGAGCATTTATTTGGTTTTTAACGCGTTTCGCCCAGCACTGGGCTTCTTCAGAAAAACATTTTGATTTTTTGTGTTTCTTAAAATTAATTAAATTAAATTACATTTTGTATATTGAAATAATTATAAACTAAAATGCCAACATGGCAAGGATTGATTGGTTTTTCGTTATTGACTACATTTTTATAATCATCTTTATAATGATATTTATTTTTATTATAATGTTTTTATTATAATCATCTTTAAAATGTAGTCAATAACGAAAAAACAATCAATCCTTGCCATGTTGGCATTTTAGTTTACAATTATTTCAATATACAAAATGTAATTTAATTTAATTAATTTTAAGAAACACCAAAAATCAAAATGTTTTTCTGAAGAAGCCCAGTACTGGGCGAAACGCGTTAAAAACCAAATAAATGCTCTAAAGAAACTAAAGAAAAAAAATTTATTCAAGGACTTAAATCCCACGAAGATAAACTCTACCATTTTTATTTGATTTACGAATACACTAATTTCCAAGTTGATAATGAACTGCGCATGGCACTTTACTGATAAAATGTATGAAGTTACTTCTTGAAAATGCAAGCGCCCTTAAAATTTATACGTCTTACTGTAAATATTTGCATACATATTATTTATCACCAAACATGTTATTGAAGTATATTAGCATTGAATATAGAGTATATACTCTATATTCAATGATATTAGTCAACTAATTGTCATAACTCTCTAAAAACTTGATTCTGCAGCCTAAACAATTCGTAATTATTGCCTTTGCCCTAAATAATTCACTTATTGGAAAATAATATGTACATTGTTCAAGATGGATGCCATTCTGAACTGGACAAAGCATCGCAAAGATGTCCGCTTCATTCATAAAGTAAAATTGCGAATTTTGCAGACTTTATAAAACTAATTAGCAATTTAAGTCACTTTTTGGTTCTATAAAGGTTATATTAAAGTTATTTGTAAAACGTTTATAAAACATATTATTTATAATAGTCTTGGGTAACCACTACGTGACATATAAGCTGTGGAATTGTTATATAAAAGTGATCATATTTATTAAAGCTATATAACAGTGATGATTAAACCCAAATGTAAAAAATTATGATTTTTTACATCCACTATAAGATCCAATTACAAATCGCTTTATTTGTGGTAATTCGTAGATTTTACAAAGAATTTGCTAAAATTCACATGTTGAGCTTTTATATATTAGGAAACAATTTTCATTGAATATTAATAAAATAGAATCTGGAAATTGTCAAGCCAACAAAACATTTTTTAAAGCAGAATTCTAGTCGACGCCATTATTGATCATTAACCAAATTTTGTATGCAAATATTCCTTGGTGCTTTTAGAGGTCTAACGGTGTGTTTTGAAGCAAAGTTTGTTGTCAAAAAATATTTAACTGCTTTATTAAACCATTTACAGTATTGTTTTATAAACGCTACTAACTCCTTTATAAACCATCTATAAAATAGATTTATAGTGTTGTTTTATAAACGTTTATAACTCCATTAATAAACCATTTATAAAGTAGATTTATAGAGTTATTTTATAAATGTTTATAACTCCATTAATAAACCATTTATAAAGTAGATTTATAGAGTTGTTTTATAAACGTTTCTAACTCCTTTATTAAACCATCTATAAAGTAGATTTATAGTGTTGTTTTATAGACGTTCCTAACTGCTTTATAAAACTTCTTAATAAACTAGTTTTATAACGTTATCATTTAAACGTTTCTAACTCTTTTATAAAACCTATCTGTTTTTCGGTGCAATATAGCTGTTTTAAAGTACTTATAAAACTTATAGGTTCAAGAACTTCCATTATAAAATAGTTATATAATATATTGGTCATATAGTTACTCCAATGTGTTACTTGGGTAGTTATTAATTCACTACTATTTACTATCTTGCAAATTTAATACTTCCTGTTTCCCTAATTTATCCATTTACACTTGTAAGATAATATCCAACGAAAATAATAATACATATTAACCAGTAGATGGCATATTTGGATAGAGCTCAGCGGGTACATTAGATTTTGAACCTACCACACTAGTTTGCCCTTGCCTTTGCCCTGAGGGTAAATGGTTTCCCATATCTTCTTCATGATGCCTACTGATTTTTCTGAAGTGGAGAACGAGTATACCTTAACTACTGTCAGTTATTGGCCAATTAAAAATTGAAGGAGTTATTGAGAGAGATATAAAATTGATGAACACCTAAAAATTAATTTTTTAAATCTAAAGAAGTTAATTTATATAAATAAAATAAAGTTAAATAGTCAATGATAGAACAGACATAGAGAATGAAAAAAAAATGATTAGGAACTTAGAGAGAGATATATCAAAAAGAAAAATATAATAATAAAGGGGGTGAAAGATGAAAATATTAAAAACGTGGCGGAAACTAATAGGAAAGTAAAAATAATAATGACAAACATCATTGAATTAGACACCGAAAGAGATCTTGAAGAAGTTCATAGACTCCGAAAGAACATCCTAATTGAACAAATGAAAAATGCAAGGTAGAAAAGATACAGAGCGATGTTCAGTTATAATAAATTAATAATAGACAAGAGCGTGAATAACCTCAAAAAAAAGGGTCATGAATCAATATCAGAAAGGCTGTACTACATATATGTACATAAGATCTTATAAGACTACGTGGAAATGGAGGAAGATGAGTATAATATTACTAGGGAGAATATGGCAAATACGACGACGCTCGTAAAGATAATCGTGGGTGTTTAGAATTGGATTCGATTTTGTTTCGTATCTATTCTCTCCTTATGGAGGAACCATGGCAACCAAAAACATCAAGAACCGTCAAGAATCGGTAGCGAGTTGTCTCGTCAATCCTTCAAGAAATTAAGAAGAGCCGCAAGAAATAGTAAGTGGATCCTCCATGAATACAGTCCATTCTTCTACATTTTGCTCCATAGACGTATGTACAAGCGAAATGCTAGTCCCTTTAAGTTAGTTTCTAAATTCTTAGTTTTCGGGCGCTCAATTTTGATCAAGGTAGAAATAATTGATGAAGTTGTCTATGTATTATTCGCACAGTACTAAAGGGGTTTCTATTTGATGTTTGTTGTGCTTGCTTGCCTAACGAGTTGCTACTCCGCGTTTGATAATCTTTGCTGTTCATTTCGCGGGTTTGTTTATGATTTGACGTTTGTTTTGAACCCAGGCAGTTCGATTCTAGCGTTTTTCAATCTTTGCAATTCGATTCGATGCGCTGTTGGGTTAATATTTGTATGCTTTGTAAATAGGAACAACTTTTATGGGTCCAATCTTACCAGAACTTTATTACTATTCGCTAGGAAACCGGTTTCGTCCCAGTATATGGAGATATCAGCAGGCCTATGTTGCCAAAATGTAGCACTCCAAAGAAACACAAAATACGATAAATTAAGGCAAGAAAGTATTTTTTATTTAAAATATTTCAAAATCAACGAATTTTAATTAAATCTATAGTCTCAAACCATGCAATACTTGTCATATAATTACTATGAAAAAATGATCACTTTATTAAAGTTCTTTCTTTTATTCCTATGTAAAACGTGTATTTGTTTCGAAAATTCGTAATTGCGACGGAAACAAAATCACATCGGGAAATTTTAATTAAGAAATTGCGTCTTAATTAAATAGTTGTCCTGGAGAGATTTTGGCGGGATATTCGAATTTTCCCACGCCGAATGCCGTGACAATGAATAATCAGTAATATTTGTATTAAACGCTTCATTTAGTAAATACAAATTAGTAGTAATTACCAAAATTATCATCGGCACATTTGTCAAAAGTTGTAAATTAGTATTGCTGGTTTATTTTTTCATCGCTCTTCGGTATCAGCTGTTGGGCTTGCGGCCCCAGTCTCCGGGAAGAAATTTCGTTTTAATGAATTCATGGGTCGGGGGATTAAAGAAGTTGTAAATTACTTCCCTCATTAAGAGAGAGATGATGATGGGGGAAAGAGAGGAAGCCGACGAACTGGGGGAAAGAGAGCAACGACAAATGGTAGAGAAAGCGAGGTGTGATTAACAAAGAAGCCTAGTGACCAGAGAAAGAGATAAAATGGGAACAGAGCAGGAGAGGAAAGTTACAAATGGCGTTTGTCCCAATTATTTTTTCCTCCCTCGTTCCTTTCGTACCAAACATTTCCCCCGCCCCTGAAGCGTGTTACAGCTCAATTTGAGGCTTTTGAGATTGTGTAATTAATGCGAGACTCGCCAGATTTCCCTTTATTGACAATCGCTTTAATTTATCTTAAATTCATCTATTTGCATTTTAAATTGCTTTATTTAGACGCCCAGTTTCAAATGATGAGGTTATCTTCGCTAATTTATGATGATCCACGTCGGCAACAAAGATAAAGCGCAGTAAATAAAGCGCAAATAAAGACTACATAGCCTGGTAGAGTGCACGTCACGGTAACAGGGATTTTGAAGCGAGGTAGGCCGGGGATGGGGTAGAGGGACGATAAGAAAAACAATCGAAAATGGAGCGGATCGTGCTTCTGTAAAACTAACATTATCTCTGCATACAACGCCGGCAGGACTGTTTATGTTGTGGAAAGCGGAAGCCTTGTCTTTCAATCCGTCCTCCAGTATATGTATATCCGCAAGCTTCTATTTTCCACCCTCCAACATCCTTCCTTTGTTTCATTATTTTTTAGACCGCTTATTGTGCGAATTGATGTCTTTAATGGCGTGTATTTTAATCCTACATTCTATATACGCAACTTTGACAAGTGACAGGTGGAAGTTGACAATTGGCAGTTGACAGTTGACACGTAATAAATATGGAATGTCACTCGAGTCCGTTTCTACATACTCGGCCTATCTGCCAGACTCGTATTATTTGGGAACATAGGAAACCCCTTG
The DNA here is from genome assembly GCA_033557875.1 of Quadriops clusia. NCBI lineage: Eukaryota > Metazoa > Arthropoda > Insecta > Coleoptera > Hydrophilidae > Quadriops > Quadriops clusia. The sequence continues at coordinate 3,867 of JAWQRP010001344.1, read as the reverse complement.
AGGAAGATCGCGCACAAAAGCAGTTTCAACTGTTCTAGAGCCGAGTTGGAGCGACCGCTATCATGTTAAAACTGAGCAAAGCCTCGGGGGACGGATCCCACTGACCTACCGCAAAAGCGGAGATGGCCGTGAGCTCGCCCCAACTTCTCTGCTAGGTTCAAAACTTCAACTCCGTCAGCAGTACGAGATAACTAAACTAAATCTAGTGGAGAAGTAGTAGCGCATAAACCGAGCTTGATAAACATTTTCGAAGTCGAGCCGGTTTATTTTTATTTTGTTGTGCAGCATGTTTTGTTTATATACAGATATTTCTAATTTTGTTAGTAAAGTTTTACCCTCCCGTAATTAATGTTCAAATCTAACTTTTCTCGCTTATCAGTTTTCAAAAAAAATCTATTATAACCTTGTCTGTACCCTACCTGCAAAGTTAAGTATTTTTTTTTACACATAATTCGGCCACTATTGGATATTTTTCCCTTTGGGCCATCATCAATTTTAAGAGTATTTTTAATTACACGTACACCAGACACCAACATCCATGGCGTAGTGGGATTCGAACCCACGACCGCCCGGACACAACGGCTCAGCATACCAACGCCGCTACCGTTGCGCCACGGACGCTCCCTGCAAAGTTAAGTAAGTATGGTTTTTCTCTTATAACAATTTAGTTGTGAAAATTTATAACCTTTCAACTAATGTAAAAGATTACGTCACTTTGAAGTATGTTAGTGAACTGTCGCATGGTTGTCAGAAAATATCATAGGAAAAAAACTACATCTACTGATACGATTTTATGCACAGTGGCGCCCTATGTCACAGGCAGCTCGTAGACGTAGCAATGGTTTATTTTGACATTTTATGTCAACGACAAGCAAACGTAAATAAATTTGCACTAATCTCTTTTTAGAAAAAAGGGACTGTGTTACTATTAAATAATTCACGGCTAAAATGTCTAATCAATTCACTTAAAGCGTTTAAAAACCTTCTTCTGAATTAAGGATTATTAACATTTTCAATTTTCTTAAAGTTAGGTGCGGTTTTCAAATTTTATTATTACGAGGAGCGAATTGAAAGGTTTCCTCCTTTCGCATTATACACAACTCTATAAAAAATGGTCAAAGGAATGAAGTAATTTCCATTTCAAAGGGGTCAAAATGGAGGAAAAGAGGTAAAAGCAAGGATAGCGAGGCAAAAGAACTAAATAAATATATAAATAACGAATGTCGGAATCGGTGGTCTGGCGTCGATCCACTTTATTCCAATTCGAGTCGTTCCGGCCCCTAGACTCCGCAGAAAGTCCGGTGAGGGTCCGGTGAAGTCCCGACTCCGGTGAAATCCGGACCGACAAAGGCGCGCGGTCCACGGCCTCCTCGAATTCCGACTCGACCCAACTTATAATGCATGCAGATGGAACTGCTCGCTGAGTTTAACATCAAAAACGCCGCGCCCTCTCTCGCTCGCCGTGCGAACTTCGCGCGGCAGACAGGGACAGGGGATGCAACCACACCCGGAACTTTTAATGAATGTAAATTGACTGTTTTGCATTTTGAACTTGCAATCAAGTGTAACGATTACATAAATATTCATGCATTTGTTGCCGGCGTAGTAGGCGCTGAACCCCTTACGCGGGAAAGCCTGTGCACGTGCTTTAATCACGATCTGCCAACTGTCTACGGCGCTGCCAACTGTCGCTTAGCTTTGAACTGTCATGTGTCTTTTAACTGTCAGTTATAGTTGAACGAAAACCGCAAAAAAAGGTAAGAGACATTTATCATAAAAAAAATTATAGTCAATATTCAAGAATCTCTACTTGATGTGACGTGTCATTGTCGCTAAACTGTCACTTCTCAACGTCACTCGTCATGCCAAGTCCCAACTGTAGATACACCAAGTACAAACAATGCATTCTGTTTAGGGTTTCCGAATGGCAAAAGCCAACCCAAGCAAGCCAAACCACAGCCAACTGTGCTGCACATGACGAGGGTCACGTCATAATTTGGACGTGCGTGGGGTAGTAATTAATAGGGGGACTCAACTGGGTTGTGGGGCGGTTTTTGGGGGGATTTTGCGATGGTTAGGGAAGGGGTGTGTAGGGATTTCGCATCGCGTGGGGAAACGAATGCCGGCCAAGCGGCACGCGTTCTGCATACTTACTCAAAATCTCGACCGTATGGATCAAATCGCCCGGCGACCCGTCTCCGATTTGACAGGTGTAATCCCCCTGGTCCGAGTGCCGGATGTCCCTCAGCTGGAGGTTGTAGCCAATCAGGGACAAGCGGGCGTCCCGGGAGATCATCTGCTGGCCGGCGCTCAACAGGGACGTGCCTTTCCTCCAGACGATTACGAAAGAACCTGCAAGAAACAAGAAGAATCGTTAATCTTTCCAGCTTCAAAATATATCATTTGTCAATTATCAGAAACGTCACTTCTCAAAGATCAGAAACGTTTTTGTCAAATATTTGATACACCACTTGTCAACAACTGGAGATACGTCAATGCCAAATCAATTACTTTCATTTTTAGAAATGTCTAATTTTAGATTTTGATAGATATCCACAAAAAGACCATTAAAACGGAATATTTATTATATTGCAATGTGCATCAGATATACATTATTCTTATCTGACAAGTAGGTGACTTGTCACTTGTAATCTACCAAATTTAGTCAATGCGAAATTTCAAACTTATATACGAATACTAACAAAATATAACAGGAATGTTTGTGCGAGCCTCAATGGCGATTAGGATCCAAGGCACGCGAGGAATTCCCTAATATAAATCAAGCTGTCAGTCGGGGTGGCATCCCCCGGGCCGTAAATTAAAAATGATATTTTGTCTAACCGCGAGGTGGCCCTGCGTTCGAGTGGCAGGTTCCATCGCTTTGCAGGTTCGAGACTGTTTCTAAAAACATCGGAGCATCGCCCGGGCGACTTGATGGATGCCTCCATCTTCCCCCAAAATGAATGCTCTGCAAATAAGGCATAAAAATTCTCCGTTTTTTCCGCGAGAGAGTAAGCCACTTTTCAACTTTCGAACATCTTAATTCGCAATTAGGCGGCTGGGCACTCGCGCCCTCGGGCAAATTTCTTCATGAATTATGCAGATGTGCCAAAATGTAAACTTTATCTTGTTTTATGTTCAGGGTGTCCCGCCACGATTTGGCCAGGCGATATTTGGAGAACGCTTTGTGGCATAAAAATTTGTTTTTCGGTTATCCATACAACTGCTTGATGCTCTATTTCGCATAATTTAAAATTTACACTTCCTGCCATTATTTATAATAATGTTGCATGCAAAATCCTCATAAATATCGACTTTCTTAAAAGATAAAATACACACAGTGTTCTGTTTCAAATTGTAAATTTCACTGATATTGGGCCCAATTCTGTTTGATATTGCTATGTAACAACTTGGTTATATAACAATAAATGTGGTAATATATCAGCGAGAGTATTTTGTTCAGTATTGGGCCCAATTCTGTTCACAGATTGCTAGGTAACAATGTCTTTACATAACCAAAAATACTTAGATAGCAAACAGGCTATTCTGTTTGAGGTACATAACCAAGTGAAACGTCAAAATAAGCAACCTTGTTATGAGGTTGCTAGTTAACAAGAAAAACTATTATGTTCGAGAGTAACCAGTCGCATAAACATTTGCATGTTATGTTTGCATTATTAGTTAGCAAGACCTCCAGAGTGGTTGCTAAGTTGGGCAGCGAGCGATAAAACGTGGTCTTAATTATTTACGAGCTCACGCGTGAACAATAAATGCTATAATAGACTCAATATTATATAATAACAATAAGAAATGCATTTAGAGACAAAAATATTGTTTTTAATTACGAACATACATATTAAAATACGG